>JAUUEB010497611.1:0-10453 GCA_032362205.1 Clione limacina
GTAAATAAAAACACATATGGCCTCCTAGAAGTGATATCTACTCTACACTTTAAGAAGATTACTCACTAGTTTTACTTCATAACTTCACTACATTTTGACAACCCCGCTACTACGCTAAACTCACTACTGCGCAAATGTTCCCCATGTATGACAATTAACACTGTGTTTGACTGTCTGTTTTACTTTTTACAGATATACGTATACTTATTAATAGAGACAGTGAAGACATTACAGCTTCCTAAATAAGCTTTACAATGTAAATCAATTTAGTTGGGTTTAACGGAAAAACTGACTTACTTTTGTGAATGAATAATGACAACGTAAGTAAACACAAAAGTCACCTGAGGACTTTGGTAACAGGAGACGGTCAAGAAGTCAATATTGCACCATTATTACACGTGCCAATGTCACCGCACATAGGATAATGCAACATACAGGTAAGTAAGGTCAAAGGTCAGGTTCATGACCGATTGTCTCACACGCCACCTCCCATAACACCTTCTTCGATTGTTAATGTTGTTAAAAGAGGAGAAGCAAAAGAGGAGATATAGAGAAGTTTGAAACATCAAGGGAGTCCACAGGCAGGGTAAAATAAAGAAAGCATGAAACATGAACGATATTACAAATCTTAGGAGCTATAAAAAAGAGGAAGGAAAAAGCATACTAAAAGCAAAAAGTCGTGAATGTGGATTATATCAATATATATTGTATTATATATTGAAATAAATGTATGTAGCCAGGCGCGTAGCAAGGGGAACATAGTGAGATGCCCCCATCTCCATTTGAGTTCAAAATGCTATAAACTCGCAACATTTTAAACTATTTTTTGGTCGCTGCGAGGACATTGATTTGACACAAACCAAAGTTGTCCCCATCTTGGCTACCCGCCTATAAACAGGTATTGGCTGGTTTCATCATAATCTTATTAATATGTCTATCAACGGGCAAAACGGGTGCACCATGTCCCTCAGGTCTAGATCCCGTTTGCAAACACACAATTACGATCTTTAAGATATATATCTTTATCTGTTATTTGTGTGTTAATTCCCAATACTTACTTCATACTCATACATTCAAATATAAACATCTCAATGCCATAGACCCTTCCAGTACTACAGAAAGAACTCACGCACTTACTTTTGTCCTTCTACACTGTAAGTTGAGATAAAATCTATAGATAATCAACGATAGATGGTCTGGTCTTTGTCTTGCTATGTTGAAGTCTTGTTGGGTCTTCAAGCCTTGAGGGTCTTCCTGTACGACAGTCGTTGCATGCAAAACTCATCAAAATACAAAATGAGACAGATCTGTTGACCTCCTGTATAATGTGTTTTAACCCTTGGTATTTCAACGCAAATATTTTGTAATGAAAACTGATTGCTTAATTTAAACCTCTCCCACACACATGGCGCATACACGCAGATCTGATTAAGACGACACGCACACCTTTATACCAATTAAAATACACTTGTACACATCAACATATATTCACAAATACAAATGAAAACAGAGAATATACAAAAAAGAAAAATAATCATCAATTAATAAAGCAAATTATGACAACATCAACGCATACATGTACCATTTAAATTATAAATTTACTATACAGAGCAGAGAAATTATTATCAACATAAGATTGACGCATTTAAGACTTAGAAACCACAAAGTCTTCCGATTATTCATTGACCCTTTTCAAAGTTAGTCTTTTTTAGGAAATGTTTTCGTTGTCTAGTTTAAGCGTTCAACCCTTTCTCACTTTATGTCGTCAGACGCTTCCCGCCGCCACACCCCTTGGATATGGTGTTAAAAGACTTCAAGTGAAAGCGATGAAAATGGCGTTTGGCGAAATCAATGGTAAAAGGGTTCTCTAAATCTTAAATCCATTCTCCAAATGTTTATCTCAAATTGGTCAATACTTGGTAATAAAATATCTTTCAATGAATCGAAAAAGATATGTTAAATGTTGTGAGTTTTTGTGAATTTTTTGAGTTATGTCAAGATGTCGGCATTGAATCTCTTCCCTGTCTTCAAGTGTTAAAGGGTTAAATGTCCATATACCACTATGAAAGAAGATAAGATCTGTAAGTGCACTGCACTATGCAGTCTATTTAGCATTCAACAAATAAATTCCTCCTGTTCTTGACCGTATCAATATTGAGGTGTTTTTCTCTTATCAAACCATCATAGATCTTCTTCCTTAGAATACGTCCAAGATTTAACGCTCGACCCCTTCCTCCGTGTTAAATCTTTGACGATGTTCGTCAACATACACTATAACATTGTTTACTTTAAAAAAAAAACAAAGGCTGAACGGTCCATAGAACAATGGATTAAAAAAACCACGTCATAATAGTGAAAATAAACTGACGATTGATGGATGGCTGAATGTAAACACAGCTTGCAGTCTCCCTCGCAAAGTTCGAAGAGCTACAATGTAAACTTCTGAAGGATGCAAACAATAAACAAATAACCAGTACATAACCAGCTTTCAGTGTGATGGAAAAAATCTCCTTGCAATGTTATCTGTGAATGATACATATTAAAAAACTACCGAGACCCAGATATTGTAGTAATGTTCTACTAAAAAAGAAGACAAAATACAAATTGTCTTAGGCTACGTTAATAAGTTTGTAATCATCTAAAACAAATATGAATTTTTGACTTACCACATCCTAGGAGAAAAATCGACACTTTAAAGAGAGGTATGGGATCATCTTCAAAATTGAAATAACCAGTGTCTTCTGGTTTATCTGATTTGTTTCCATATTCTTACCGTAGAAAATAACGGGAACAAGGTCTTTCTGTCATTTTCTTTAGCTCGCAATAAACGTAACATCTTTAGAAAATTGCGTACTGAACAAAACTGTGTTTTGTTGCGAATCAAATGTAAGTGCATCGCTGGTGGCTTCCATTCAGAGGACCTTGAGTGCTAAAGCCCGATGAAAGATATTAGGTCTTTTATTTCTTACAAATATAATAATAATATTATCAACAGGACAATTGAAAACTGCAGATCACCCAAAGGGATCGTAGGTAAGCTATTTAGGTGTTAGATTGTTTGAAGTTGTGCATTTTCTGGGGCGCTTTCAAAACATTAGTATGGAATTCTCTGAAATAATTGGCGGCTCTTTTACCAAACAACTACTATTACGCAACAATGAATATGATTGATTTACATTAAAAAATAATTTCTATGAATTATATAATCTTAATTGTAGAATTCGCTTATGATAGGTCATGGGTGGAAAAGCATTTAGCTCATTGTTATTAATGAATACTATTTTATTTATATGATATGCTATATAATATATGTTTTTCTAGGTGTTCTACTCTATTGCACTTCTGTGCCTGAGCTAAGATAAAATTGAAATTATTTGAACTGGCATGTCTGAGGGTTGATATACCAAATTTACAAATAAGCAACCACAAACAAATAGCAACTCTTTTTATGGATACATTACCATACATTGTCAGTAAATATAAACAGTCATTCAGAGAAGATATGAGAATCAAAGGTTCATATAACCTTGATGACACTCAGATACGAGCATTCTTTGTATGACTTCGACATAATATTAAATGATGCACCTAATTAAATTGTGCATTAGAATACGAGACGTAATCCGGAAAAGAACACATACAAAAATCGAGCGTTATAATTTAAGGGATCAACATCTATTTCTGGTGCGGACATTGGTTGCCGAGTTTAAACGCTTATAGCAATTCTATTATAGCAGCCAATAGTAAACCATATGTACATATTGTATTGTATCACTTAAACAGGTTTGGTAGACAGAGTTAAAGATATCAAGCCCCGTCGATTATTGATTCGTAGCCAATCATGGACTGAACTTATTTTGAGTTAGCGAAAAATTAGATAGACACCTCTTACGTGCGTGTGAGTCTCAATAGAAACAATAAACTGAAAAAAAGGACACGAAGTACTATCCATTAAAAAGGCGTTTGCTCTAATCTCTTCATGGAGAATTAACAGATATGACAATACCTTTAAAGATTTACCAACCTTTAAGGGAGACACTGTGTTGACGGATCCTTCCTCTCATCAGTCCTTATGGTACACTCTATAATACTTCGCTACCCAGCAGCACTCTACGTCGAGAATTTTCCTCTCTTCTCATATAAAAAATACCTAAAAATAACAAAAGTTTTGAAGCAGCTTCCCATGTTTCCGGGAGTATTCGGATGCTCTCAATTAAGATTTTTCAGCTCTGATTGTGTCTTAGTAACTGTGACATTCAAGATTGTTGAAAATTAACTGAAATAAGGAATAATTATGTTTGAGATTTGTATACACCGAAGGACGTGTTCTGAGCTGGATACGCAACATTCGTTTTAAGACGTAACCGCCACGTATTGTTGAATTGAATCTGGCAAATGGGAATATGATGCAAATCTTAGATTCCTGAACAGTTGTGTACATTGGCCGCTTGGGAAGTCAGAGAGGCCCCGGATTCCAGTGTCTAGCCACTTGTGTTTTTCAACGCTCAAATTGAACAATAAACAAAAAGAAATATAAGCACATAATTCAACTTAAAAACAGATTGTCTGATTTCTCTGTTATCTTCGTTATCATTGAGTTAATTAGTTTTCTTTGCTAATACGCACCTGTACTTACTAAGCTTCTGTGTACGTGTTATCATATTATAACAAAAAGCAAGAATTTTTATTGTTATCTTTACATCTTGCAAATTCCTTTGTAGGCATTTACATAACGTAGATAGGCGCGCATCAATGACTTATCAAAACATCAAGCTTTATAAGGGGCATAGAATTGAGACTGACATATGCCATGTGTCACAAACATTGACAAAATCCCTGAGCGACATTTTAATAGTTATCCATAATATTATTGTCGTGTCATCGTGACATTTTTTTCCTGCTAATTTTATATGAACCTGACAGAAATTGAATCGCATCATAAGAATATGACTCAACTATGTAGTATACAGTTCAAGCAGAATATTTGATGCTTCATGTAAGAAGTTAAAAAAAAAGTTGACTATTAACTGCCATTGTCTTTGTTATCAATTATTTCCATTCCATGAATGGATTAATAAAATTGATAAGGGAATGAAGTGAACAACTTTTACAAAATCAATTATTTATTGAATTAAGTAACTTAACGAAGTAAATAGTTGAATGAATTCAAGTTCACAATTGATCCTTCCATCAAGTACAGCAGATTTCCATCACACTCAAACTGTTCTTGGTAATTTGTGAATTGTTTGTATAGAGATTGTCATCCTTCAGTAGTTTAAATTACAGCTTTTTGAATTTAGTAAAACTATCAATAATTATTTCGACAAAATATTGACCGATTTTCACACAATCTAGATGAACAAAGGTCTCCATTTGTCCTAAATGGATACTGCAAGTTAAGATACCATTCAGCCTTCCATTAAGTGAAGTCGGTGTTTAGTGTTATGACGAAGGTTTATTTTGAAAAATTCAGTTGCTCTATTGATCGTACAATTCTTTGCGTCATTAAAACAAACAATGTTATAGTGTGTACTGACAACCATTGCCAAAGATTTAAACCGAGAAAGGGGTCGAGCGTTAATTCTTGGGCGAAACAACGTACATGATTGTTTGAATTAAGACAAACACTTGCAACAACAGAAATCTGTTATGGCCAAGAACAGGGTGAATTCCATGGCTGAATGCTCCATAGAGTGAATGATGCTGTAAACTTACAGATTTACTTTCATAATGGTTTAATGATACGTGGGTATTTAGACACAAAAACTAATCAACCAAATGTCTGCAAGAAGAAGACTGATTTTTAAAAAGGGACCAGGAATAATTGGAAGACAATAGATGACTCTGAGGTTGCCAAGTCCGAAAGGAGCCAAAAGTCTATCACCATATTCAGTGGTTTTACATTTTTGTTTGTTTCATTCGTTCGCTATGAACTCAAATTTGCTTAGTTAACTGATTTCGTATAAGTGAACTGCTTTGGAGGCTTATGTTTTGTTAAATACTTTATTGCTTCGCTCGTCCATGCCACTATCAACTATTAACCTTCAGAAGGGTTTCCATCAATAAGCGATTTTGTTTTAATGTAAAAATCAATAAGCAATATTATTTGATGTTCACATTTTTTCTTTTTCGGTAATCACAATAGAGACGAATATGAAGCAGTTAGTTGCATCAACTGAAGGTTATTTAAGCAGACGTTTTAACATCCCTTTCGTGTTTTGTTAACTATTCCCCTTTTCTGTATACTGTACTATATAGTGCACGTTTGATTCGATGTTTTCATAATGTGCTTAACATTTATAACTTCTGACATTTAGATTTCGTTGATATTTTATGCCTTCTTTATTTTGTTAATTTTCATCCGCCTCCCCTGCTGATCTTTTTTTCAAATTTCTATATAAAGCCTTTCTCGCAAAGTTAACGAAGAAGCTATTATTGGTGGTGACGTATGAGACAATCGGTCGTGAACCCGGCCGTGACCTTTTGTACATAATATAAGTCAAACTTCGACGCAACAGGTAAGCCTGTTATAGCTTAACCGTCTATTATCTCAGGTGCAACAGCAATGACACGTGCAATCACGTTGCATTATTGTTTTTTTGACCGGTCATCTCCTTTCATAGATGTCATCAGGTAACTTTGATACTTACTTATGTTGTCATTGTTATTTATAGCAACACAAAATATTGTCTCAACTGTTATTGGCTAATTGATGTAATTAATTGTCAGGAATTATTAATATACGGTTATATCTAAAAAAAAAAAAGTTGCGTTTAGAATGTTACTTATGGTTGCCGAGTTGTTACGTTGATTAGAAAAGTTGAAGAAAACGCAAACAGCGAGTGATATTTGACATAATATAATATGTATTAAACCGCAAAGAAACGTTTCTCTAAAAGGATATGGGTTTCCTACTTTTTGATGAACTTGGGGTCCAATTCCATCGGCATCATATTATAATCATCGAGGTTTTTATAACTCCAATCAAACTGTTCTCATCACTTTGGCAAATATCTGAATTCTGATGGGCAAATAGAAGTATTTTCTTTTTTTCATAACAATTTTCTAATCATCTCCGACAATATGTTTAGTTTGCCTTGCCTTGCCTTACCTTGGTCTGGTTCACGAAATAGAGGGCGCATATATAGTTCAATGAGTGCATAGAGTACGTAGTGTGTGTGTGTGAGGATGAGTGAATAAACTGATGTTTAAGTGAATGTATTTGTTTGACAACGAGTGTGTTGAAACTGTCTTTATTTGAATTTGGTTTACCGTAAATATCGACTATGTTCTCCAGGCACCTAAAAGTCTTTTAGGAGAAAACCACGAGCGAATCGAAATGAAGAAATTACGTCATTCGTTGACTATCTCAAACACAACCACCTATGTGATCTCACCTGTAGTGTTGATGGAGTCGTTTAAAACCATTACAAATTGACCTCATCATTAGTTAAAAGCCGCCTAAGTACGCAAAACGAGAAATGTAACGTGTAATTAGCTAATTAGTGGAAGTAAAGGGCGGGAAAGGATATGTCTGTTGTCTGATACTCTCACACCTAGATGTAGGTTTACTGTAAACATTGATTTTATTTTATGTATTTTAAAATTGTGTAATTTACAAATTTTTTTTGGTTTGAATTCCATCATATATCTTAACTAGAAAAATGAGTTCTCATAGAGAGTACAACAGCGAAAAAAGTAACAAAGAACTCAAGGTCCATAACTTTGTAAACATATTTTTCAAAAAGTTGAGAAAAATATTGATAGAAGGTCCCTAGAAGAGCCTGTGTGCAATATTTCAGGGTCTTACTTCCAACAATGTGTCAACTGCGTAGAGAAAATACCTGACAATCATAAAAGGAGCATAACTCTGTCTAAAATGTGTTTAAAAAAATTAGATTACAGCTTTTAGGAAACCACGAATTAAGCCTATGTGCACGATTTCAGATTTATATCTTGGACGATAGGACCACAGCATGATTGCAAAACATACACAACAAAGGCATATAGCAAAATACTCAAAGGGGCGATTACTTTATTTTTGAATTGATTATTCAAAAAATTGTGAAAGCTGATTTTAGATTGTCACTTGAAGAGTCTTTTTGCAAGATTTTAGATTATCAACTCTGAAGATGTGACCATAGCGAGTTTTTGCCAAATAAACAAATAACATTTAGCAAAAAAACACGATAAGGGCCATAAGTCAATTTTTCACAAATAATTCTGGATTTAAGATAGCAGAAATCTTATACCTAGTTTTTATCATCCTCCCCAAAATGAAAGTGATCTGAACAAAATTACTAAAGTAAAAGTGTTGGATGTCTATTGATATTCATATAATATATGAAAGAGATGTACACCGAGGATCACGTGTTATATTTCGTTCAGTGACTATCTTAATCATTGTTTTTAATGTCGCCTCAATCCAAATGGTCTGTTAAATCGAGCTCTTTGCCTAGGTAATCGAATAAAAACCCAATTTTTTACTCTTCTCTATATTTATTAGCTGCCGATAGTTTTTTTCTTCTTTCGATTGTACACATAACTGTGTACACTTGCTGACTTTTTCCAATTGATTTAATTTCTAAAAAATGTGCACTTGAATCATACGGGTCTACAACTGACTATTGTTTACAATCGTTTAATTAATCTACACCACCAGGATATCTTTGAGCTTTGCATGCATAAATCATGCGGGCTGCTCATTATGATGTTCACCGTGTCAACGTTATTATCCTTTAGCATATACCTACAAAATGTCATAGCAAAAACAGGTTACAGTAACGTAAGACATCTGGTTAAGAATCATTTAAGCACTTAGTGATTTAGTACACAGTCAAACGTAAAACATGTATCTCTGAACACACTAAATCAATTACAGTGGCATCTCTTTATTATTGTTGTTCTACCGAGAAAAAAATAAATGTTTGCACTTTTCTCCTAAACACCTATGTTTTATGGACCAACATAGGATGTACGATGTAGCACTACCCTTACATCCTACCAAATCACAGTTCAATGACACAGGGTCGTCCATTAAATACAACTATCTTAAAGTCAGGCTAACCTTTGGGTAAATCCCATTTCCCAAAGTCTAAGACATGTATGGGTCGGAATTCGAACACCAGACCTTCCGTACAGAGGCGGTCGTCCTAACCACTCGGCGAATTGACAACACATGCGCTGTATAATGCCACACACACGCCTCAAATATAAAGTACCCTGTGTCGATAGTCTTCATGTAACCAAACAACAAATTAAGTAACGACGATATTTTTCATTTAAATAAATGCATTTTTTTATATTTATATAAACGGATTTTTAGTAACCTGTATTGTAAAGTAACAAGCTCAGCTTGTTAACATATGGAGCATATGTTCTCAACAATTTTAATCTCATTATAAACATAAAAACATTTCTATAAATAATCAAATCTTTATGGTAAAATTCACTGTAGATATTCTTAAGAACATGTATCAGGAGTTGAAAAGTATATAACTTAATGTAATTTATAAATATTTTGTTTTGTTTTTATGCTTTGCTTTGTTATATATGCTTGTATTTGTGTAAGTGTTCTGCTCTATTACACCACTGTACCTGAGCTATGAATACAATTGAATTGAATTCAAATGGCATGTCTGTGTGTTAATATCAATCCCAACTCAACATACTAGCAACCACAGCTTTCAGACAAAACAATCACAGGCTTCTGAATCAAAATCAGTTCTATTTATGGATATTACTTGTTTGTTGGCAGTAGATACAAACAATTATTTATGGAAGAATCAAACAAGTTGATATAACCTTGATAACACTCAGATAGTAGCATGCCATGTAAGACTATGACGCCTAATTACATTGTACATTATTGTTCACAGATGTATTCGGTGAAAAGACCGACACAAATCAAGGGCAGATTGAAGGACTTGAAACAATGAACTGAAACAAGAGGAAAAATGAGGATTGTTTTTTTAAAACACTGCATGAATAATTAACACATATAACGATACCTGAACATGTGAACAGTCAAAAGTTTTGAAACAACTACCAACAATTCCTACTCACAAGATTGGTATTGTCAGATTTCCGTGACAATCAAGATTGTTTAAATTAACCAAGATAAGAAATAATTATGTATGGAAATATCAAGTTTTACACCAGGTTGCATACAATGAAGTGTGTGTTCTGACCTGGATACGCAACATTCGTTTTATGATATGGCTGTTTATTTATTAAAGAAAAGTTTCGTTTTGAACCATACATGAACATGAACAATAGAGCATTAAGAGTTGCAATTACCAAAGTACGTTTGAGTTCACATTTATTTTACATAGAGAGAGTTCGATGGAATGGGAGACAAATAGAAAGAGATGAGCTTAAGTGTGTTTTATGTAATGATATTGAAGATGAGTTTCACTGTCTTTTGATTTGCCCGAGATTTTCAAATGAAAGA
>JAUUEB010497622.1:0-10452 GCA_032362205.1 Clione limacina
GGTTTGACTGTATGTTTACACTGTAGTGAGTGGAACTTAAGCAGGGTTTGACTGTATGTTTACACTGTAGTGAGTGGCACTTAAGCAGGGTTTGACTGTATGTTTACACTGTAGTGAGTGGAACTTAAGCAGGGTTTGACTGTATGTTTACACTGTAGTGAGTGGAACTTAAGCAGGGTTTGACTGTATGTTTTCGCTACAAACTGGGGTTTTCCGGGAACAGAAGTAAGAAAAAAGGTTGAAATAAAATCAAAATCAAAATATGTTTAATATATAATACATGCATGTCTAATGTTTTGACAAATATTTTTTTGCATCAGGTCGGTTTTGTCGAGTGTCATGGTACAGGTACAATTGCTGGAGACGGTACAGAAGGCGACGCCATGTCTAAAGTTTTCCTAGGGGATCGGAGAAAAACGCCACTTGTTATTGGATCTGTGAAGACATATATCGGTCATGGAGAGGGAGCTGCAGGTTAGAGTTGTCTCCAATATTGTTCTATATTATGACTATATCGTATCCTAAGAAGATTTCACTACTACTAGTTTAACATTCGAGAACACTCTACGACGCACTCATTTCGAATCAGGTTGTAGGTCATGTTATTTATAACTAGGGATCAGCGGTGGTCAGGGCAGTTCGTATTAAAATTGAATCACTCATTGGCCCATATGGCCTATCATCAACCAATCACAGCCATCTCGTTGATTATGACAAGCACATATCGTGTTATCAGCGATCCTGATGGCGCGAATCAGTGCCAGCCCTACCCTGACATCTATTTGTCAATGTGATACGAATTTTTTGTCGTGGTACAATCAACAATGATAATAATAATGATTGTGTTGCGATCATGTGATGCACAATTATTAAGCAGGCATCCAATCGTAATATTTTTTTTTCGCATTTGACATATTTTCTTGGTCTATCTGTTACCTATCCCTCACTTCCCTCCCCCTACCAGCCCTCACTCCCCTCCCCTACCAGCCCTCACTCCCCTCCCCTACCATCCCTCACTCCCCTCCCCTTACCAGCCCTCACTCCCCTCCCCTTACCAGCCCTCACTCCCCTCCCCCTACCAGCCCTCATTCCCAAAGAATGTGCTTGCCTTTATTTTTGTTGATGCCTCACCCCTGCAATAGACATTGCTTATATTAAAATAATACCAAATGTTTTTTGTTATTATTCTGAAGTCCAGAGACTCTGTATTTAAAGCTGAAGTCATATTGTTTTGTTGATATGTGAACTGTATGGTGCAAAAAATACTGAAAGTGAACAATGACAAGTGAATAATGACAAGTGAATAATGACAAGTGAATAATGACAAGTGAATAATAAGAATATCGGTTTATCATATCACACATTAAGGCTAAAAATGTAACGAATTCCGGAAATCTAAGAAAAATAAATATCTTACTACATTCACGTTTTATTTTGTCACCAGGATTCAACGCAATGGTGAAATGCGTGATGGGTTTGAACGAAGGTGTGATCCTTCCAAACATCAACTTTGAACGTCCTAACCCATCTATACCTGCTCTTATTGACGGACGTATGAAAGTTGTCACTGAGGTCACCCCTTACGATGGAGAGATTGTTGGAATTAATGGTTTTGGTCTTGGTGGAACTGACTCTCATGTTATTCTTCAGTAAGATCCTTTATATTTTCTAAATACAATGAAATTGAAAATGTTTAAAAAGAATGTAAATTCTCGGTTCGTCGCGTTTTCACGCCACTCTTACGGTCACTAATCATCGGCTTATCAATATGTTATATATAGAAGATAAAAGTGTCCCCCGTCATTCATGTCGAATTCCTGTGTATGTCGGATATTTGAGTGCTGAATAACTCAGGCCTGACTGTAATTAAGTCTATATAATTATGAACCCAGATCTTCAGAGACAATTCCTTTTCGAGTCTTCTGGCCATACTAAGCATAATTGGCATACTTTATTATGTTAAACTTTTTTTGGGGTATTAGAAATTCCCAGCTCTTTTGAGTAATATTATTTTGATATATTAATATAAGAAAAATGACCAAGAACATGAGCGATAATTTACTAATAAGAGGCAACTTGCCTGTCAGGTCTATGGTAGACCCACACTTTAATAATAAGCAAGTGCGTAGCCATGATTTTGAAATGAGGGGGGGGGGGCTTGAATATTATCAAATCACTAACCGCGAAGCTGCCGACATTTGTTAGATAAGTTTAGTGCATTTTGAATGGCAAATGGTGCGGCATTCCCCCATGTCACTTGGCTATGCGCCTGATAATGAGTGTTTTGGCCGAAACAATATAAGTTGACTTGTGCGCTGAGCAGGCTGGTGATTTGAAGGGCAAATATTATCTTTCTCGTCATAATGATTATTTATTTTTGACCTTCAGGAAAAACGATAGACCAAACAAAAAATTGCACCCAGCACGCGAGGCTCCTCGCCTCTTCACATATGGTGCTCGTACAGAAGAAGGCCTGAGAACTATTATAAAAAGTGAGTTAATTCTTGTATGTGACAATTGTTTGCATAAATATATTAGATATTTGTGTTTGTAGATTTTAACAGCATGATAATATACTTATAACATAAAAAGAAGTACTTTTAAAAAGATAAAAATAAATGAAAATTAACAAAAAACAAAAAAGTACATTTTCGTAGATTATTTTACATCTGTTATAATGTTCGGGAAGTTATCAAAGATCAATATCAGCTAACATCGCTGTCATTTTCTACTTCTTCAGATGTCCAGAAGAATGCCCAAGATGTCGGCTACCAGGCCCTGCTTCAAGCATCCGGTAACCAGCCTGTTGATAAGATGCCTTACCGTGGATTCACCATACTAAATACTGAGATAACACAGACAGAGATTAAGGTAAACATTGGAATTATGGTGGATAAGAAATGGCATCATTTTGACAAGTAGATGCCCCGTTCTCCGAACGTGTAAGACAGATTTAAGACAGATTTAAGACAGACAAAAAAATAATGATAAAGAACAATAAACAAAAATCTCCCAACGTGGGTCTCGAACCCACGACCCCAAGTTTAAGATTCTCGTGCTCTACCGACCGAGCTAGCCGGGATGCTAAGACATCACAAATTAACTTGTGTTTTTGTACGTACATAGAGTGTTTAATTCATTCAGTTTTATCGTAACTCTTTCTCTTTAAGGTTTACAAACAACGACGGCTAAACGAAGGACGGGAACATGCAACGACGACGGCTCAATTTTGCAATCTTCAATAACGTAAAAATTAGGCTTTAAAAAAAAATATCGCTACATAATCCGCAACACATAAAACTATAACAAAAGTATCACTTGTCGATCTAAAACTTCTAAAAAATCATAGGAAAAATGTGTATGGACCCCCCGTTTTTAATTTTCCTAGCCACATAAATTAAAGAATTTAGGAACTGAGACATAGAGGAATGCAGTTTATTTTTTTGACGCCAGAGTTGCGTTTGACCCTTACAGAAGAGAGGAATCTATGAAAGGGAAAAATATCATCTGTTTGAAATAGATTCAATTATTAGATTTGAAGCCATTTCAATCAAAACTTTTCAAAACTTTTTATAGCTTCAAAATAAACCCCCACCCCATTTATCTGGATCCTTAACTGAATTAACACTAACCTATATACTTTTCTGAATCGTGTTGTAAGTCAATTAATTTGAGGTTTTGTAAAGAATTACTCAGAAACTATTAATAACATATGATGACATTGTGGCACCGTATTTAAGATTATTCAACTATTTCAGCTTTTTATACATTTTATTTTCTTAACAACTAATGAGTCATAGAATCACATAGAAGATAGCAAATAATTGTCAAGGTAGTTGAATAACTTCCTTTCCCCCTTGTATCGAGCAGAACGTGAAATATGACTGTTTCTTTTGCAATTATATTTGCCCTTGGTGGTTTTAAAGATTCCTCTTTATACGACTATTTCCAATAATCACCGGTAGCCAACCCACTTTGTATATGACTGTATGTTTTTCTATCACAGTGTATTGAACAGCCTGCCACGAAACGTCCCATTGTGTTTGCCTTCACCGGTATGGGATGTGGATGGGCCGGAATGGGACGGAACATGATGAAAATTGATCTCTTCAGAGAATCAATTCAGAAGAACTGTGATGTAAGAATGATAATAAGCTTTGATAGAATTTTTTCTTATTTTTCGAATTATCATGCTCGTTTCTATCTGTTTTAGACCCAGTTTGGTTATTGTCACAGTTTGGTTATTGTCACAGTTTGGTTATTGTCACAGTTTGGTTATTGTCACAGTTTGGTTATTTTCACAAATTAGTTATTGTCACAGTTTGGTTATTGTAAAATGGAGCACAAAGCATGATTTTATGTTCACTTAATTAAAATAAAAAAGTAAATAAGATGCTTAGTATTAGTAGCCTTGATGGACTTAGTGGCAAAACATAATCTCACATCTGCTGGCATTAGAACTGACAGAAACTTTGAAACTTATATTTCTATTAGCATTTTGTTCAAAAGCCGGCAGTTTAAACAATGAGATCTGATTTTTGAATTGTCAGGATTTATTTTATATAAATTGTAGCTTTTGTGCACATGTTGACGCTTTAATTTCTACACAACTTCTTATAATTTTGCTCCAATATATTAGCTTATATGGTGTTAGTATTTGGCGCTCCATTCAATCTTTCATGGCATCAGCTGTTCGCTGCTTTATTAAATCTAACATGTATTTCATATTGTTTGAACATCGTACAATTGTCAGGTATATTCAGGACTGCATATGCAATGTTACGTCATAAGCAAATCATTAAACTCTCATGCAACAAAATGTTAAAAATTAAAGCGACAAGAATAAATTGTTATTTTTTGTTTTGCAGATTCTGAAGAAACATCAAGTTTACCTCTTTGATGAAATAACAAGTGGCACATTACCCGGTGGAATAGGCTCAATGACCAACCTTGTTGTCATCCAGGTAACATTTCTATTTTTGTTTGTATAGCCGCTAATACTTCAGCTCTTGATGCAAAAAGATACAAAAGTTAGATAGGAAATGAACGTTGCCTAAAGTTCAATTATCAAAACAATTTCCGGGGAATGCTTGGTGGGTTTGATATCAACTTTTGATTTTACGAAGGATTTCGTATTTCATATTGCCACCCAGAAAAAGAGTGTCTAGTTAAAAGGGTTTGAATAACAATCGCATTAGATGGTGTGTAAAAATAGACTATCGGGATGATATGTATGAACATTAAAGTATGTGATTGATATTTAATGGGAGAACCAACAGATAGTGGCAGATAACGGGGAACTTTTCAATGACATTTATTTTATAATCTATTTATAGATTTTTTAACATACTCATTTTTTGTCTTAACTTTTAATGTGTACTAATATAAAAACTGTAGAAATATGTTGTTAAATGCTAGTTAAGCTTGTCTTAGGACAGTTGGTCTTTGTTTTCAAAATCATCAAATTGAATTTTTTCAGGTTGCACTTGTGGATTTGTTGAACGCACTTGGCATCAAGCCAGACTACATTGTAGCCCATTCACTAGGCGAGCTCGCTGCTGCCTACGCTGATGGTTGCATGACCAGGGAAGAAACTATGTTAACTGCAGTAGTCGCTTACAAGGCACCAAATTCTTCACCTAAGACCAAGGGATTAATGGCAGCTGTTGGTAAGAGAATCTTACTTTTTTACAATCAGTTACCGATATGTAGACGTTTTGGACTTCAGAATTGACCGACTGACCACAGAAGTATTTAGTCGAGTGCTGGAACAATAGTCACGGGACCCGACAATCGCTTACCTTGACTCTAGATCAGGTTGCTAGTATTTTTTACGTCTTGCTGACGTCATTTCTGATGGTCAATGGCCTTGGTCAAGAGCACATATTTCGCAATGTGTTTATTCAACGCTTACAGAAATAATTATCATACCAATAACTACATCTCTGCTACTCAATTACGTGAAATTGAAAAATACTTTTAAACAAAAATCCTTTACTGGAATAAGAAGTAACAATGAAGTCTTTAAACCATCATTTAATGAAGACAATACAAAGCAATATCAACAGTTTCGGGTGAAAACCCTTCTTCAGGACAAACAACAAAAAAGAGAAAAGAAAATCACTTAAAACATATAATAATTGGAATAGTTAATTAAACAGGAATATTTATATATCATAGAATTTACGGTCTATTTTATGTCTATGTCTTTTATGTAAGACTCAATGATTTTTCACACTTAAAATGTATCGTACAGCTGTGATTTAAGATCATTTTTCAATACGACTTTCAACTATGAACATTGCATTGCTGTTATTTATAAGATTATATTAAATAATTAAAAAGAAATCTTCTAAGATTTAAAAAAACAACTTTTTTTTAAATTAAAAAAGCTTTTATATCATTATCTAATAGGCATGTCTCCGGAAGAGCTGGAAAAGATTCTACCTTCTGACATAGACATCGCCTGTCACAATGCTGAAGAATCCGTTACCATCGGTGGACCCACGGCATCAATGGCAGCCTTCATGGCTGTGCTTGAAAGGAAAAATATCTTTTGTGTAGAGGTTGACGCTCTAGGTCCGGTCTACCATACCAGGATTTTAAAAGCTGTTGAAGCGGAGATAGTAAGCTCATTACAGAAGGTAAGTCTTTGGACTGAATATGGAAAATAGTTGATGACAACACTTTGGTATATATGCAAAATGAGTTCTATCTGCTTCATATTACATCTTTTATATATGTTATCATATCGCTCAATGGGATAATAGTATCGGTTGTTTATACCGAAAAAAGGTTTATTATTGGACGAACTTGAAAATAGTGTGTAACAAGTTGGTCTATAATATATACTTATTTTCGACCTCAACTTCCGTTAAAACCCGTCAAAAACCTGATTTTTAATAAGTTGTAGAATAAATTTTATAGAATCAAAAACTGAAATTGTAGAATAGAAAGGTCTACTTAGTCAAGTCGGGTTTCACTTCTCAAAATATATCATACTCGATCTATATACAGGAGAGAGATGTTGCGAGAGATAGCGACGCCATCTTGAATCCTCCCAGTCGAGCAGCTTTTTCTTGCGTGCTATATCTTGTGTTCGTTTACATTTATTTTATTTTCTAAGTTAAGATGGTCGCCTATGTTGACTGAAAACTGCGTGACGCTAGGAGCTACACTGGTGTTGTCAAGCTACTAAGTATATAACTTGTTTTATGGAGGTGTCTGCCTGGTTTAATAATGTATAGTTCTTTGATTATTTTGCATAACGGTTATTCTTTTTTGCCAAATGTGAAACTTAGTAGCTTCTTTGTGTTTATTTTTTTTAAATGTATTAAGAGAGTTTCAACTATTCTATTTATAGTGTAGAAATATAAAAGTGTTACCAAGAATATTCCAGCACATTTCATCTCACGACGTTTACTAAAAGTTTATTAAGACTTTGTAGGAGTGGTTATTGTGTCGGTCTAAAGAGACGGCCATCTTAAAGCGTATTGGGTTCTACCCCCGCAATGGGATACAATTTCCATTGTAAAACTTTGCTATCATGTTCCACATGTCCGTCCAGCAGTATAAAGGGGTATCTGACTTATAGGTTTTGTTAGTTTACTTAGTTAGTCGCCTAATAGGCAGATTCAATGTATACGCTGTATGCACATGTATTTTTTCGTGGTAGCAAATGATTTGTAAGTTTACTAAGGTTAAACGAATGATTCCTTGTATACTCTGAATGTACGTGCGTGTCTGTCCTGCCTGTTGTTGTATTGCTCATTTTAACCGTATTGAGCAGTTATTGAAATGCGCTATATAAAAGCCATACACTAATATTCATAAGAAACTTATGATAGTGTTAAGCATGTCAAACCTTTCAGAAACTTCCAGTGTCACAAGCAAACATGTCATGCTTTTGTCTCCTTAGGGTGGTTTGGTTGGAAAGCTAAGATCTTCTAGATGGTTGAGTACAGCCTATCCAAAGAGTGAGTGGGGCCTAGAAGGGGCCAAAACTGCTGGTGTTGAGTACTACAGAACCAATTGGTTGAGCAAAGTGCGCTTCCACGACGTCGTTAGCATGGTAGGTTTTGTCAGTATTTTTTTAATGTCCCATTGACATAATTATAATGGTGTTGCTTTTGAGACAAGGGGTAAAAATGATATTTGAAATATTGTTTAGGTAAAAAATGATATGTCACATCAAATAGAATCTGCTGTCATCAAAGATATCTAGAATGTTATTAAATTTATTTGGATTGATTAAATGCCACATAAAGAACATCACTTTTTATAGTCTTGGAATCTTTACTGCTTCTTCTTCTTCTTCTCGTTTCGCCAGCATAATCCTCAAGTTTGAGTTATCTGGCTAAAAAGAAGAATAAGAAAAGATACCAATCAATTCAATCAACTTTATTTGAAAAGAGTTACATTTTTTGCATTTCTGCCACTCTTACAATGGCCCTTTGAAATAGTATTTAAGGCATATAAGTGACCAAAGGTAAACCAGTTTTTATTGAATAAATCAATGCATGTCATTATTTTACATTGATGAATGAATCAAAATTCTTTTCTCCTAGCTCCCAAAAGACTCTCTTGTCATCGAGATTGGTGCAAGTACCCTGCTGCAATCTTCTCTGAAGGAGACATTGGGTTCAGACAGTATTATTACTTCGACCATGAGGAAAGATCACCAAAACAATGTCACATTCTTTTATCAAAATCTAGGAAAGTAAGTGATACGTTTTTTTAAATCATTTTCTAATTTCAAAAAGACAGTGAGACGTGTGATTACCTGAGATAACACTATCCACATTTTGTTGAAATTTCTTCATAATTTCAAATTATAATATTTTTTACTTAATCCAATATTTAACTAGGTTTTGTTTTAACCTTCAACAATATTATATATCGTATTTATTTTATTTTATTCAACATTTAAAAGCAGAACAACCTTAAAGAAGACAGGGTTAGCACCTAGTTTGTGTTTGAATACCCTACAATATTTCTTATCATTAGTTTTATAAGTTTGTCCATAATTTTAAATCAGAACCTCTTTGAAAAATTAGGGTTACCGACTACTTTTTCTTTAGATATTCTACAGTTTTTCTAAGTGAGCTATGCTTGAAAATTGCCTAATAATTATGTCGTAATTGTAGCCCTTGTGTTAATCAAGGGATTTGTAGAAGTCAATTACTTTTTCCATTATAAGTAAAATTTCACGTGTGAAAAGTGATCTTGTGAAAAATCAATGTACTGTGTTAAAACCAGTTAGACCTGGTTACAATTTAACTGAATTGTCCAATAATCGTTATAATTGTCCAATAGTCGTTGTAATTGTCCAATAATCGTTGTAATTGTCCAAGACTCGTTGTAATTGTCCAATAATCGTTGTAATTGTCCAATAATCGTTGTAATTGTCCAATAGTCGTTGTAATTGTCCAATAATCGTTGTAATTGTCCAATAATCGTTATAATTGTCCAATAATCGTTATAATTGTCCAATAATTATTGTAGATGTCCAATAATCGTTGTAATTGTCCAATATTCGTTGTAATTGTCCAATAATCGTTGTAATTGTCCAATAATCGTTATAATTGTCCAATAATCGTTGTTATTGTCCAATAATCGTTGGAATTTCTAATAATCGTTGTAATTGTCCAATAATCATTGCTCTCACTTTCTAATAGAATGTACCTCAATGGGGTGAATATGAAACCTTTGAACATTTTCCAAGAAGTCTCCTTTCCTGTGGCACAAGAAACGCCAATGATCTCACCAATGATTTCAAAACAATGGGTGCATACAGACACATTCAGGTAAGCAGGACTTGATGTATCATAGCCGCTTCATTTTCTTTTCTCATAAAATGTTTGTCATAGAAGTTTTGCCTGGAGTGAGATAAAGATTTCATCAAAGTGTTTAAATTCAAGAGCTTGACCCCTGATTGTTTATTGGTTTGTAACTTTCTTTGATTTAACTCTACGTAAACCTAAACGGTATAAAGTATGATTTAATTAAGATAAAGTGCATGTTCAAGCTAATCAAAAGACGCATTCTGGAAAATATACAAACATAATATAAAGCACATATAACTCAAGGTGTCCATAGAGAAAAGAAAATTGGGTTTCGTAGCTTAACGCCTGTTCATTTTTCATTCAAATTATTTCACGATGAGGTATATTGAATTTAAATATTCATTGATACGACTGAGGAACTCAGAAGTGTATTAGCTGTTTCATAATCCTATAGTTTTAACATTGGCTACAAAATGTGCAATGTGTCCAGATTTTGGTTAACTTCATTGGACACACATCCCCCAAACTAGAAAAAATGAGTACTCGTAGAAAGTACAACCCCGATCATCGGACACAAAGGGACATAACAGTGTGCACTTCCTTGCACGATAAAGTGCACACCGGAACCATATATTACATCCTAGTTCTGAGACCGGAACAAAGAAGA
>JAUUEB010497633.1:0-10452 GCA_032362205.1 Clione limacina
TACAGTGCTAAATTCACTACAGTGCCAATATTTCCTGTGCACGGAAATTGGCACTGTAGAGGGGTTCGACTGTATATCGGTAATCAGTTCAAACACTTCACTGAACAACTTTGGGTTTTCCTTTTTTTCAAAGTCAACTTATCAACGTCAGTTTGGCCTTGGATGTCCGAAGTCAATTTATTAAAAACTTATATCTAGACACAATTAATCCATGACTTTATCGAGGCTCATTGCATTTGTAAAGTATACAAAATGAGCAAAGCTTTCTGTCTTTCTATTTCATGCACGATGCTTCAAGGGTGACTTAGCAGTTACGTTCTTTTTGTTTCTTTTGAACTGCATTTGGGTTATGCTTTTTCCCCATACATAATCTTGTTTTCTTGAAGATTAAAAGTTGTTTTTAGATGTTTTGTAAAAGAAGAAACAAAAAACATAGGAATTCTACTGATCTGATTCTTTGGTTAAAATGGCTCCTGATAGATATTTTAGTGTTTATAACACTTTTTAAAGCACAAACAAGTGATTTGCGATGATTAAAAAAGGCATTACATAGACAAAAAAACAAATTGACAGGAAAATGTGCTTACTAAAAAAATATTCTTTGTAATTCTCTAAAATTTACTTTTGAGAAGTATTTAATTGAGCATCTCAAATCACTTTTTTGTGCTTTAAAAAGTTGTCTTGGCACTAAAATATCTGCCATGATCTATTTTAAAAAGGGCATCGTATGGATTATTGCTTTTCAAATTTGTCAGGACTTCTAGTTGGACGAAGGAGCACATACTTGTTTTCAATATGAGAGTACAGTAAAGCAGTTAATAACACGGGAACAGTCCCCTTTGTTTTCTCTTAACTAATTCACTTTGTTCAAGCAGGAGATCTGAAAAACGATTCAAAAATATTCACCCTCTGTTTCTAGATATGATATCTGGCCCAGATAACAAATCTTCTTAAAAAGAAGAGAACATTTCAAAGTGACGTGTTTTTTGTTTTTGTTTTCTTTTGGACATATTTAATGTCGATACTTTTTTTGAAATTGATCAGATACCACCGATAATAATCTCGTCTGTAGCAATATTGTTTACAAAGTATTACAGTTCATATAAGGCAAACCGTGTTGAAAGAAAACATTTGTAACACATGTCATCTTCTAGTATTTATAAAGTCATGGATACAATAATATTTTCTACAATATCTATAGATTGTTACTCACTTTGATAGTCTTTCCATCATGTGACTTCTCATTATCTGCGGCGGCCATCATTTTAATCCCCATCCAAGATATCTGTTGTGCGTGAAAATCGCTACTTCTATGGAGGCCACCCGCCACACAGTAGGCGTCACCTATCGTCTCAATCTGGTTGAGAGAAACAGAAAAATATATATCTAGAACATTCAAATCTTGAAATGAAATGTAAAAAAGGCTGATTTATTCAATTAACTTCAAGGAATTAGTATCTTGACTCTTTGCAGTTTGTTATATAAATCGGCAATGAAGTATTTCACGAAAATTATATGGAAACTAGTAAACTATTGTGAAAGCCAGAAAGTGTTTTAACGTTTGAAACATTGACAATAGCTCTCTTGACATCAAATAAAAGAAACAAAATATATAGTTTACCTTGTATACATCTAGGTCGACACAGTACTGGTCAAAATGTGTATAGAGTGAGCTGAGCATGTCGACGACCTGCATAGGAGTAGCAGTGCTGCATATGGCGGTAAACCCCACAATGTCACTAAACAACATGCTAACGTTATCAACTGTCATTGGCTCCACGTGTTCACCTATTGATGATAATTAAAACAAGCTCTAATATCATTTTGATAAGCTCACAGTTGGAACGTGTCTTGGAAAAGGAAAAAATCAAAACTCTACCAGATTTAAATTTTTAAAAATAACAACTCGTGAAGCTTGCTCGATTTTTGTATTGTAACGAGGTCAGAATTTTTCCCCTTAAATTACAGAGGCGTCTTCGTTGTTAAATGATGGCTGTTTGGTTGGCCGGAGAGTGATAACGGTTTAAGAACCGGAAACTGGCACAGTGATCAGTATGCAGCTTACGAGTCGGATGCAGTTTTGCCTCTTGGATTAATAAATACACTGGCGTTGTTGTTCCCCTTAAGCATGAACAGAAAATAACAAAATGAAAACAATAAAGTACTTGTTCTTATCTTATTCACATAATAATGAAATTATGTCGTCATTCTTTTTCTTTGTTTTGAATCTTTCGTTTACTGTGTTTGTTTTTTTGCCTGTTGACAAAAGCTGCATGAACTAAGTACACATTTCATTCAAAGATGATTTCAAAATGAAATGTGTTTTGGTAATTTAAATATTCATCTTGATAAATCAGCTATATGGATGTAAATTCTGGGGGAGTATCTCTCCTTTTCAGAAATAAGACAAATGTCAAACTCTGTTTTTTGTTGTGTGTTCATTGTTGTGTTTGTCTGTTTCTTAATTATTTTTCTTACACTATCAAATATGTTCATATAAAACACTGATTATGATAATACTTGTTCAATTTGAAATATTTTGATGTGACATATGTATATGTAGATTACTGATTAAATAAACAATTGTTTATTTCCTTTTCTTTGGGGTATTTTTACCTTCCTACAGTGACAAAATAAACTCCGAGAGAACGTGGAATAATATCCGTAGTGAAATAGTAAGGATAAACAAAGTTTTATAACTTCGGTTTTGGGACGTGATATTTTCCTTTGAAAGATTTCTACAATATTCGTTTTAAGTTAATACAAATGAAGTTGATATCTGTAAATATAGCCACATAATAATGTGTGAAAGTTTGAAAGGCACGAGTTGATTTGTTTTGTGTGCAACAAAGATGTAGCTCACGGGTTGAAAGTTCTATTATTTCGGAGATTTCTGTAATGTTAAATTTAAAAGCAATCCTATATTATTAATAAAATTTACCTACCTCGCCACAGTTTCTTGGCAATGGTTGGTGGAAAGATTTCTAACAGTAGATCAACATTCTTTTGTTTTTCGTCGTCCACAGCAAGACTAGCGGTCTCAATACTCTTTTTCAATTGCTCCATTCTTTTTTTCAGTCCATCCTATAAAACATAATTTTTTTTGACGTAGTTGGATTTGAAAATAGAAATGAAAAGAAAGAAAGCATATTTAATAAATTTTGATACACCTTTTGTCTTGTGTTACTTTTTAGTGTGATTTTTAAAATGTATGCATGAGCAATACATTATCACCAATTAAACGTAAGCACTATGCAACATAATGTTAACTCGAAATTAAAGCTACGGTTCTGAGTGGCATTTAGCTCGAGTTTCTGTTAAACAATTAATGGATCTACAAACTTGATAGTTTACTAAGCTTTTTAATATCTTTTTTATTGGAAATAACTTTGTCAAAACAATTATATCACAAGAAAAGAACATAAAGAATAACGCTAACACCCCGGAGCACAATAATATTGATGTAAAGGAGTATGACAAAAGTCAAGTAATTTGTCTTCGAGTTCAATATGGCTACTGCCCTGTCCTTACATTGTTTTCAAGCATAGGCGTCTTCGTACTTAAATGAAATGTACTGGAAAGACGAATTCATAATGCATGTAAGTTCAGCATACATATCTATATTCAACCGTTAGAAGCTTTTTAAATGTTGAATTAAACTTAGCTTAATAGAAATAGTTTTTGGGATAAAACAAAGATGAAACAATTTCCTTTGAAAGATTTCTACAATATTCGTTTTAAGTTAATACAAATGACGTAGAAATCTGTAAATATAGCCACATAATAATGTGTGAAAGTTTGAAAGGCACGATATGAAAAATAGCATCATGTTCTTTTATGGATATTATATAGTTCTTATATACCTATAACATACAATTTTTGGTTGACGTGTAGAAATTACTCCGATTGCATTTTCATCACATACATCTATTCCATGCATCCTTAAATCACGAAAATAATATGTCAATATTCGGAATAAAATAGCTATTTTAGGAACTCAAATTAAAGGTCTTGATGAGTCCAATTCATTTATACTACTCGCAATGATAAGCGGTGAAGAATAATCAAGATATCAGGGTTTAAATCGAATATGTCCGACGTCTTTTTTGAATTGACTTCATTATGCCACCGATAACACATTTACACATTGTCCGGAAGTTGGATTTGAAGAAGCTGTAAAACATCGCCAAGAACGTTACTACCACTTTTCCACTATGTGTGTAACAAATCCAATAGACAGTTTTCACAGATAGGTTTAAAAAAGAAAAGATATGACACGTAAATCATTTTAAAAGAGAAGAATTGAGTGATTTACGAAACAAAACTTTAGGACTGGTAACAACTTGTTTGTTTGTCCTGTTTATGTACTATTATATAGTCCTCCAAACCCCGAACTAAAAAATGTATGAACTGTATGTTTGTAGGTGGTAGGTCAACTGGATACTCAGGCAAACGGGTACTGTATCGACCGGGTTCTATCGGTGATCCAGGTACTTTTACGAAAATGCACGCGCCAACCGGGTTATCAAATGTATTTAACAATGAATTATGAGTTTATAGCTGTATTTGTGTATATTATTTGATATCTTAAAGATGAAATCATATCAAATTTATAATCCTGAAATTGCACCTTTTCTTCTGGTCAACACTACCTCTTGTCTGTTTGTTTAGTTGATTGTTTTACGCACATTTGGTTTTGGTCATGAAATGTAAAATATTTTCAATCAAGTTATAATTAAACATAGAAAAGTCATAATACATTTTTGAGACTCGTTCCTGTTAATTTAAACATTCTTGGTGAAAAAAAATGTGTCTGACACTGTAAAATATAACGCAACTTTGAGTACCCGGTTGACTTGTACCCGTTTTCACAGTGCCCGTTTGAGTACCTACTCGTCAAGGAACCATAATTGTATGAAAGGTTCTTGCCCGAGTTTCTCATACCGTAGAAAGCATAAAATAATAACATATACATTTTTGCGTTTCATTTTTATGCAAAACGTATGTTTACTTATTGTATGCATGTTGTTGTCTTTTATATAGTCCCAACACCGAATTGTACAGACCTTATGGTTATATATGCCGTTGTTGTTTGAGTTCATGATGTTGTCTTCAATAGTCACATATATAAAGTCATTGCCCTCATAGATTAATGTTAAAGTGACTTTAGATCGTATGACCCAGATAAAACTGTCAACACATATGTAACAAGTGTGAATGTATATGGAAATGATTACTAGATACCAGATAGAAGTTGAACTTTGACACTACACCTACAATGTCATGGTGCAAGTTTTATGGTCGCACCTTTCATCATTTAGTAACCATTACTTTATACTTATTACTGTGTCAAGAAATAAATTCATGCATATATAATTATGAACAATACCTTACCTTTAATAATTATCAGCATATTTTGACAAGTTACTTTGAACTAAAAATAATCACTCTGAATTGTGTTATTGATCATAATCAAGAAACGTAAAAAATATCGTCTTCATCCATATCAAGAATACGTTATTGAAGGCCAACAATTACCTTTACAATTTCAAAAATAACAAATAGGAACATCATTTAGTTCATGGATCAGGTGAATGAGTAAAAAAGGCTTTGTTCGTTGACCATTGTTTGTCTGAATTACATTGATGTAAACGTGTTTAGAATTGTAAAGCTGGAAGTCCTTAATAAGTTATGTAAAAAATCAACGTATTGATTTAAGTTCATGGGCGTATCTTATTTCTAGTCTTAAGAATTGTGCCAAGATAAACATATTTGATTACATCATAACAGTTCGATATGTTTACCAGTGAACTAAGTAAAAGTTTCACACGGTTGTTTGGTCAATATAAATACAAGCGTATACATTAATATAAATTGTGTTGCTTAAAAGGACTAGTTTTAACAAAATACACTAATGTTTTTATCGGGTTATTTTCAAGTTAGTAACATAAATAACAGATTATCCTTCCTTTTAAACGGAATACCAATATATATATATATATATATATGTTCATATGGTATAGTACTTAAAGTCAGTGGTCACTATTATATCAGGTTTTTATCTAAATGTCGTAAAGAGGAGGTCAGTCGTTTTATTTTTATGGTATAAAATATTTCGTAGTTGACAAATTACTCACTGACAAACTGAAACAAATGTTACTTTTGTTGTTAATCCCGTTTTCATAGTATACAAGAAACGGCAAGTTATTTCATGTACTGATGTTAAAAGGTTCATAGACAAACTTATTTCCCAAAGTCGGTCAAACTAAAAGCTAAAACATTTTTAAAATCCTCAAAAAATGTTTAAAATAATGTTTTAGCATACGACAGAAAAGCAAATGCAAGGTAAACAACATTTCCTTGCTCATTATCTGTCTATACACGACCAGTTTAAAGTTATAAATTTTATAAATGATCAATTTGTTCAATGTCATCCTTCATTTGTTCACATTGTTATTTGATATACATGTATACTATCAAAAGTAAATTTCTCACTAGCAAACAACATTTTAAATCGTAATATGGCTTATCGTTGAACAACAATTCATCTATAAATAACCTATAGTAAACTAATCTAGGCACAGCTGTTTCAAAACTTTATATTTTATGGAAATTTACCTATTGTATAACTCAGCTTAACCAATATTCTTATCAATTGTTAGAAATAAGATATAAAGGTACCGTCAACAAACACCCCACATTATGTTAGGCAAGGTTTATTTGCACGGCCGTTAACTAGAGAAAACGTAATAGCCTATTTTAACTCAAGTCAACACCATAAATCACAAGTTAATCAGACAAGAATCACAGGGCCTTTAATGTGTTCTTTTATCTCGGTACAGAATAGTTTACTCTGAAAATAGCATATGCCTTAGGTGTTTGAAGACTTTGTTCCGGGAGCAATAAACTAAGGGACATACTGGGATCAATACTGATAAAATCTTATACGAACCCTGCACATCGAAGTGTGAAATGAGACTCGTGCCAATGAATAAAAACACTCATCAAGAGGCATTAATAAATGTAGATTTATATAAAAAGATATGATGAATAGAATGAATAAACAACTGACACCTTCGAGATGTGTGGCTCAAACTCAAAATACCTTTATGATACATCAGATCTATCATTTTACAAATTGAAGGAGAGCGATTTTTAGCTCTCTACTTTTGGCCTAGGACAGTGATTTTTAGCTCTCTACTTATTTTGGTCTAGGAGAGGATTTTAACTCTCAGTTTTTAGCCTAAAAGAGTGATTTAGTCAACTCTCTCTTTTTAACAATGGTGATTGATTTTTTGCTGACAATTCCTCACGTCAATATTTAAGTTTTGGAATTTGGGAGAAAAATACATTGCTTTAATTTAACAAAATTGCACTATTTCTTAAATAAGATGACCAGTTACACAACTTAACTTAAGTCCAACGCTAACTCATAAACACATAATCCGCGGATACACAGTATCGACGAACTCGTTTATGAAGTTTCTCCAAATGTTAACCCACTTTGAAAAATGACCAAACTAAGTCCCATGAATCAAGTTATTTTTTCTTTGCAAAATAATCGCTTCATGAAATTCTGTAAAGTTTTAAATGGCTTGCCCTCTCAGTTTGTAAACATCGCGAATTCTGTGGAGACTAGTATGATATATTTTGTAAAGATTAAGTAATATGAAGATTCGATTGGCTCACCTCTAAGGTCATAACTTCCCCCTTAACCTTCTCAAATTTGGCTTCAATAACAGGTGAGAGATCCATTTGAAAATGTTGATTTGCAATATTTCCTGTTGTCAATTCTTTATTTCGACATGTCAAAAAAAATAAACTCCAACTTTATTCAACATGGACGATTCATTATTTGTAGCCATTTTTTTTTGATTATTTGCTAAGACGCAAATTTGAATTCAATCTGCGTAAATCAATCAAAATGTTAGATGTTTAGAAATGGTTGAAAACGTCTAAGAAAATGTTAAATAACTTGTTAAATGTATTACCTTTCCACGTCAAGTGAAACAACGAAATGTACTTATTTCTATACTTGAAGTGTGTTGCCGACTAAGTAATTGTTGACACTCTTAAACAGTTGTAAGATTTTTTCCTTTCGTACACACACGTACACACTTAAGTACTTAATAGGGTCTCAACTGGTGGCATACTTTTCTCATGCTGTATAACATGATGTTTTGCCCCCATTAAAATGGACACTCACAGTTCAGGGTAAAAGGGACAAAAGGATTACAGGCAGAAATCGTAGTACATTAATCATACACTTCAAAGATTTTTAGGTAGGAATGATAGTTAAGGCGACGCTTGGGGCCAGCAGCAACAGTCTATTGTTGATTTGATGGGTGTGGCTTCTTTGATGTTCACGTTTCCTGCTCAACTTCTCTTATCAATTGAATACACTGATGATCATGTATTTCTATTTCTTGACATTAGCGAACAAATCTAGGAGAGCGGTTTTGACTGACTAAGGAGAGTGGTTTTTAGCTCCGTAATTTCGAAGTTGAGGGGCGTCTTGGGGAACGAGAGCGGTCTTTCCCCTCAAAATGCTAGGACTGTGTTACATGTGGTATTCTCATGAATAGTTATAAATTTGACAAATAAAGAAAATATATCTTTGACCAACAAGTAAATAAATAAAAAAATAAATAAAAAAATATTAAAATCCCAAAGCTTTAGCAGAGCATAGACAAAAGGAAACGTGGTAGTTAGAAATCATACGAAATAATACTGAACTATTTATACTAAGGTTGTTCATCAAATAGCTATTAACAAAATAATATATTAGGAACATATAATGAGTTCCTATCTTAGATATAGTTGCTAGGTACACAACATTTAGATTATATCCGCCTTTACAATTTTCAACAACACGAGTTTATTTGAGCTACAGAACAATCTCTTGTACACAAAAGCGAGGATACAAGCAAAACGTTGTCAGGGTAAAAACATATGAATACAAGAAATATCATATCAGTCTCTCTGTTCGTTTCATAAACAAAATACACAATAGCTAGGGTTAGTTTGTAAAAGACATGATTATATTATTGTGTAGTGAAAAAGAACTTCATATAATAGTACCGACTATATTATCTGAACATTCATCTTCGAACCTAAACCATTGAAAACTCCGTTTATCATCCCCTTATGATTCGGGTTCCAATTATTCAAATCCTGAATAGGAACAAAGATCCTTAAGATAACCAATATATCAATTGTTACATAACATATGATGTATGGGAGTTATTCTATCTGTCTCCAATGGATAAAAGAGGAACTCAGGTAATTCTCAGCCCAAATCGAAAGTTCCTAAGTACTATCTGGTTTTCGTTTCAATGATAGTTTTACTGCTTTCAAATTAAATGATTGGAAGATGGACGGGCACTAAATTATGTCCATTATCATTTCATCGTATTGAAATGTTAATAACAAAAGATCCTCGAATAACCTCAAGACGAGTTGTTCAGCCGATACAATGTTCGTTATCCCAGATCAGAAAAAAGTACCATTTATTTCTTAACAAAGAATGTTCAACACAAAGAGTTCTACAAGAAGCCGCTTTATACTATATAACAAGAAAACGTCTAGAATTATCTTCAATGAGTATTTTAAAGTTATTTCGACTTAAGTGTAATACAGCACGTTTAAGCTTCTACACTCTCGGGGATCTCAGTGCTGTTTTTCCACGCACAATTGTATTGCGCAGTAGAATATTTTCTTCTTGTCTGTTTTTCTGTTTACACGAGTAGTTTTGTTCGAATCTTTTTATTTTTGGAAGGATGATATAGACCAGAGATACAATTTCTATTATTAAACTCCATATTAACGGAGTTATGGCCCTTATTGAGTTCTTTTTTTATATATGTTCTTTGTTAATTTGGCAAAAACACGCTGAGGTCACATCTTCAGAGTTGCAAATAGGCTCTTCCAGTGACAATCTAAACCCAACTTTCACAGATTTTTGAATAATCAATTTAAAAACAGAGTTATGGCCCCTTTGAGTATTTTGCTAAATGTGTTTGGCGAACACGCTGTGGCCCCATCACGAAAGATAGAAATCTGAAATTTTGCAATGTTGGGTGTAAGACTCTGAAATATTGCACACAGGCTCTTCTAGTGACTTTCTAAAAGTATTTTTCTCACCTTAAAAAAAATATGTTTATAGAGGCCCTTGAGTTGTTTGCTATGTTCTTTGTTACTTGTATCTGATGTGCGTAGTTGTACTCTCTACGAGTATTCATTTTACTAGTTACTATTATTTTTGAGTTGTAACGTTGTGTTTTTTATTTTATTTTTTCGATTGGACTTAGTTTAAAGTTTATAGTTCACATGACACCAACAGAACCTTTCTCACGCTAGTAATTGAACACACACACACAAACACACACACACACACACAAACACACACACACACACACAAACACAAACAAAAAAAAAAAATAACAAAAAACA
>JAUUEB010497644.1:0-10452 GCA_032362205.1 Clione limacina
CAAATGAGCTGAGGATAAAAGATCTAATGCTTGCAACATTATAGGTGTTCTAACTTTTTAAAATGAGATAATTTGATGATACGGTAGACATTGAGAGAGCGGATAGCAATTAAACGAATTCATATATTATGTGATGTTAACGTTTGAACTACATATTATCGCATACCTCTGAATAGAAATATCAAATTAAGCAGTTGCCTTCTGTGATATGTCTACTGTCTACCATCTTGAAATAAAAGGCGGATTTCTCACCTCCTATAGTCTTGTATAGCAACATAAGTTCTGAAAGACTGTTCATTGTATGTTACTATGTAGCAGTTATTAGTGTTAGTCTTGTCTTCGCTGGATATGATGGGTTAATTTATCCTATAAATATAAGTAACAACTCTTATCCAACCACACCAATGGTTTACAAAATATCCCTGCCCTTACGTAAACAATCAAACTTTAAGTGAATACCTTGAAATATTATGGTCTTAACAATCGCGTAAAAGCAAAAAAAATAGAATACGTCGGTTCTCTCTTGTGGAATCCTGTCCACAGATAGGACGCAGTTTATTGTGATATCTGAAGAGAGGTGCCAGTTCTTGCCCAAATTCGCCAATTTAAACTCAGTGACAGAATATACACTTTTCATAGTAGGAGCAGTCTGATAAATCGATTAATTGTTTTAGTGAATGAGTAAGAAATGTAAGTCTGCATCAATTAGTCTACTTTAGGACCATGAGTAATTATTGGTCAAATTATAGAGGGTCAAATGCTACTCTAACCTATTCTTCTACATAATAAAATTGAAAATCTGTTGCTGGCTGGCTGAAATATTTGTATGCAATGGGATCACAGCCACAGCTTTGACTCAATGGAACTGAAACATTAGCAATGTGTTAATAGATATCACGAAACGTGCAGTTCAGCTTTTGGTGTAATTAGGTTGACTGTAATAAATGTTATTCATTTTTTTTAGTTTTTTACTATATATTCTTAGTAATCGCTCCTAGAAACTAAACTTCAAAAGGCACAAAAATGCACTGGACGCACGTTAAACTCAATTAATGAACACAATACTAATTCTGTAATAATAGACGATGTTCACACCAGCTGATGAATATAGTTAACTATTTACGTGTTTTTTTAGCAAAAGCTTAACCACACATTTGGTAATATTTACCAACATTTCTATAAAGTTTCAGGTCAATTGAGTCAAAATTAGTGCTGTAATCCCATTGTATACACATTCAAATGGTGCGACTACTGAGAATATATAGAAAAAAAAACACTAAAAAAAGATAATAACTTTTCTTACAGTCTACCGATTTTTACCAAAAGCTTGACTACATATTTGGTAATATTTACCATATCACTGAAACGAATTTACCGGTGTTTTATAGGTGGACTTGGCTGAGCATTTAACACTTTATAAATTACATACCAAAGGCGTTTTTCAAATGGTTTTGTTGTAAATGGTTACATTCTACGATTTTAAATCCAAATATATATTAAATGGGTGGGGATATTAGCGCAAAGGGGTCCTTTTTATACTCTTTATGTATTGGAAATTAGGGGGGGGGGATGATGCGTTCTTCTTCTTCTTCTTCTGTTAAGCAACTTCTTAGGAAATTGGGTAACACCGCAGCGACATTAGTCGCTTTCTAACTACAACAAAATACACTGACTTTTTTATGAGACATTTTTTTAAATAAAATTCTGGCATTAAAATCATATTGCCATATTGCCATTTGGACACTTTCTTCTTCATTAACTTATTCGAACTGTGGCGTGAAGCTCCTAAGGTTTGCACGTTTTTTTTTACAACTCTTATGCATTGAAACCTCAGTGGGGAATGAATAATCTCTTCTTTTTCGTCTTCTCTTCAGCTATTTTTTTTTAGAGGAAATCGGGTAACGCCGATGTGACGAAGTCGCTAGTATATAATATAGATGCTATTAGGTTTACAAAAATTAAGACCAGTCAAGAGATGGAGACTGTTTCGTGTCTGAGGCTGACCAGGGCTCGCATGTTAACATTGACAGAACATTACATTGTAGTCCAGTGTGCTCCCTTGTATAGCTATATATGAACCTTGGAAATTTTGGAGATCAAGTGATTTTAGGCAAAGTTTGTATCGAGAATTATATCTAAAAAAAACTACCCACAACCTTTATGGCAAAAGCTCAACTCAAACATTAAAATATAAGAATATTGCATGGCATCACCTAGAGACTGTGTAGTTAACATGACACCAATTTTCTCAATATCATTGTGGCTTCTTGAAACCACCTTAAAAAACAATACTTTTTGGTTATTTGTTCGTTAGCTCCTCCTCTTTTAAATTAGCCGTAGCATGATGCAATAAAATTGCCACGTATAAAAGAGGCCAGGGGTGGACAAGAGAAGGAATAACATTTAGATTTGATGAGAGGAAATGGTTAGAGGTATGAACAACAACAATATCTAATGTTATAATGATGTTTTACAGGCAAAGATTGTCAGGTGATTGCCCCAACACCGAACGCAGAATTTGATGATGATGCCTTCAAGACCAAAGACACTGTTATTGATGGGACAAAGATTAAATACAAGTGTAGTGACCAGATGATGAATGAATCAGGGTACTCGAGTAGGATATGTAAAGATGGACAATTTGATGGCACTGAGCTTGTTTGTAAGAAGAGACCAGGTCAGTTTGTTTTTATTACGTACTATAAGAAAGTAAATAGTAGTTTATAAAAAATGAGACCGGTGACGGTCAGCTAATTGTGCCATTAACCAACCCCTGTTCCTCAGCCAAGAATGTTTACTGAAAGTCGGTATCACAGAACTATAATGAGGTTGAGACATAAAGTTGAATTACCAGACAAACTGAATCAATAGGTTGTTACGCAGGAGTTTTCTGTGTACCAGCATTTTTCGTTGCTTTGGTCGCTACGCATTCTTCCTTCAATCTCATCACCACACATATTCAAAGGCGACAGAGAAAGAACGCAAAATGTCTACCCAATATCAGTTTGAAGCAAAGAAACAAAACACAAATGGTCGCCAAATATAAAGTTGCTAAAAACAGTTTCGAAAATAAATAATTGCGGAACGAACTCTAACCCTAACTCAAACCCCTAACCCCATAAACGTATGATCATATACCCATATGTTGTTAATCGCAATCTGGGTTAATAAACTGAATTGAAACTAATCGAGTCTTACAGCAAAGAAACAAAACACAAATGGTCTCCGTTTAAAACACCAACAATAACTTAATACTAATACCCCCTCCCCTAATTGAACCCCCTAAATACGCCCCTGCGTTATCTCACCCTCTACGTACCGAACAAAAAAGACTTTGTAAGTTCATTTGTAAAGTTTAATATTGCGATCGTAAAAAGATAAATTAGTATACACGCCAAATAAGTACTCCTATAGCAGCATTCATTAATTGAAGTACGGTAATCGCGCTCCAGACCATAATTGTTGTCCTCACACAGAGATGTCATCCTGAAAGTTTCAATAAGTGAGTGAAATTCAACAAAAATGTTACTGTTTCAAAAGATCCTAAATGGCTCTAAACTAAGCTTATCATTTAGCTTCCATTTTTTCAGTTTATTCTCGGGGGCATACTCCAGTACCCCTCTAGGAAGATATGTTATACTATTATACATAAATTTATTTTATGTTTTCGTTGACAACTCAAATAAATTGACAGTGGATAAAAAATATTTCAATTGTTATTTCAATATGTTTTGAATCATCAACAAGTGACTGTTTTCAAGATTTTAATAAGATCCACTAAATGGCTCTAAAATGCATCAATTAGCTTTCATTTTTCAAGAATACCCAGGAGGTGGCATTCCTCTTGCCTCTTGTCGAATATAAAGAAAAATAAACAAATGGCTGCTGCTGTAGATACCCAGACAGATTTTGACAGGTCCGCCGACTTGAAAGGCTTTCTTTGCGCTTGATATTTTGTATTTTATGCATGCCAATATTATTCTTAAATCAAGCAATATGATGTTTATAAAAGGATGTTATTTGGTGCTAAATGCTAAAGCTCTTGAAAGTATATATCATCCATTAGCTTTGACTGTTCTTAAACAATATATTTTGCATTCATATTTCTAAAGTTGTCCTCTTAAGCTTTTAAAGTGTATATTATACATTCAATTCTTTTGCATTAAGTTCCTAGAACGTACACATTTTATCGTTTTTAATTTTGTAACAAATAATCCACTCAAAATGTTTTTGATATTTTTTCGAATAATCCAATCAATTGGATTACTGAAAAAATCCAAAATCTACTCAGATTAGCAAAAACAAATATTCCAATCCAATCCAATCGAGTACTGAATTTCAGTAATCCGCCCAACACTGCTGGCAGAACATATCCGCCACACAAACGCCAACAAATAATTATCAAGTCCTGGATGGAACACTAGTGGCTCAGGCATCAGTGGCAGGGATACCTTCCATGAAGAGCAAAGGCCAAACCCGTAAAGGAGCATTTGATTTGACTAGGTCACTAACTTCCCCTAGGCACCTGTTAAGGATTAGACTGTAGAACACACCTACCATGAACCAAACTGGGTGGACAGCACAGGTAATTAATAAGATAAGATATAGGCTCAATAGTTTGGGCGTAATTGGGGTTATAGGTGGGAGGGGGGAGAGTAAAATATGTAGCACCGACAGGTGATCTAATGTATTACTCATGTAGGGAGGATGTACGTTGCGCTGGTTTAATACTTGACAAGGAGACAGGGAAGAGTCTAATGCAATGGTAAACAGTCAGTCATTGCATCATAAGACCGTTTTTTTAAATTAGTTTTACTAAGACAACTATAGTCCAATGCTATGCAGAGGATGCAGCAGATGAGGACAAGGATGAGTTCTACACGGAACTTTAAAAAGTGTTCTCAGAGGTACAAAACATGATATTCTTTTGGTCACTGCTGACCTAAAGGCTAAGATGGGGATCAGACAAAACTGGTTTTGAACACTTCATCGGCAAACCTGCACTAGGTACAAGGAATGACAATGGAGAAAGACTCATGGAAATCTGTGTGGATAATGGAATGGTAATTTCAGGCACCATTTTCAAGCATAAGGACATCCGTGAATTAAGGTGGAACTCCCCATATAGAATCACCCGCAACAAGATAGACCATGTGGCTATCAATCTCAGGGTGAGATCTATAATGCTTGATATTTGAGCCAAAAGAGGAGAAATCATTGGAAGTTAATACAATCTTGTTTTTTCTAAGCCTCGACGGAAGTTCAAAATGGTAAAGAAAAGTGCAATGATTATTCAATTTAATGAAACTCAGGAACCAAAGAGTTAAAGAATATTTTCTGTCAAGCTCTCGAATCATTTTCACCTGTAATTCCTGTTGACGATGTTATCGAATATTGCACAAAAGTCAAAGAGTTTTTATCAACACTAGTGAGCTAGCTCTCGAAAACGATAAATTCTCGAGGAAGCCTTGGATCAGTGATCACACTTGGGAACACAGTAAGGACAGCAAAGATCTTAAACAAATAACCCTGGCATGAGAAAAAAATGACTATCATTAAAATGTGCAGAGAGAAGAACAAAGCAGACCAGAACTGCAAAAGAAGAAAAGAGGAAATTCTGAGTTCTGACAAGTCTGTGGAGGCTAAAGAGCAGCTGCAATAATGGATGCTAGACTCGATAATCGTAAAAAAGATGGTCCAGTCAACCCACAGTTGTCAAGAACAAAGAAAGAAAGGTCACTGCAAAAGAAAAAGATCAATGTATGAAGTGAGCGGAACACTTTCAGACTATTCTAAACCGGCAGGATCCAGAAATACCACATGTGATTTAGAGATGAGGGGTGAGTTTGAGATGGAGAAAGAACCTGTTGCCTTCAGGAAATAGAGCTATTCGGAAAACTAAAGAAATTAAGACAGTATGACAGTATGACAGCTTTTATGATGACCACGAGTACAAAGTGTTTTCGAGACTTAGTCGGTAAGAGCGTAAGTTATATCAACCGAACACGGTTATAACTCTCAGCTCGACTGGGATTTTATGTATCAAACGTTTCCCGTTGACTCAGTGAATAAATGAGTAGCTTTACTGTGTATGTCAAGCGAAAGTAAAGTCAGTGGGGAAAACAATTGCAACCTACCACGATATGCTGTATGTTTAAAACTCCATACTATACAATATGGCGTATGTCATCAGAAGTCTTATTCCTGATACCCAAGATTCGGATACGGATAGCAGACACAACTTTATCGTTTTAAGGTCATTTAGGTTGCTTTTGTTCGAGTCCAACAAAATTTGCTTTACTTTTCCAAATCATTTTTAAAAGCATTAAAAGAGGTTTGATTTCTGTAAAACGAAAACTGACAAAGGGATCAAGAAATCCCCCCCCCCCTCCCTCTAATAACCAAATGGATACTTCGTTGAATAAGAAAATAACGTCACAAACTGCATGAAACCAATGGAAATGTGAAAATACATTAAAAATCATAGTATCAAACACCAAACAAAAATGTTATTTCTACTCCATACCCTTTGATTTCATTGGCAAAAATGCGTATCTTCCAAAAACTACTCACGTTACTTTCGCATCAATATTCATAAAAAAGTGAGAAATTGATAATGTTTGGTCATATCAATTTGCTATGAAATGTTATTAACGTTTTGGGTGGACTAGCCCTGAAATTAGGCAAACAATGAGGAATTAACATACGGCGGTTTGGATTTTTGAAGAATTAAAGACATGACGAAAATGGCCGAAAAATTTAAATTTCCCAAAATTATGATCATGACCTAAAAAGACCCCTTTTATCCATGTTGTGTTAGCTGGAAAAAATTATATGTCAATTAATGTCTCCCCATGGCATTGAAAACATCGAAAAAAAGTGTTGACTTTCTCATTAAATCTTATGAAAATGCAAGCAAACTAATAACGAAAATAGGGGGTTGCTCTTAAAATTGATCAATTACCCCCTCCCCCCTCATGGGAACCTTTTTTAAACTACTCACTTCGGACCCTAAGGAATCCATACAACAATATTATATGGGCCAGATTTGCGACCGGGGATGCATGGATTAGGGGTCTGGGTGCTGGACTATTTAACAGCTATCACATAACACTCCCTTTATTAATGCCCTTTCAGAGGTTGAAAAAACATTTAAACGTGTACACAATTGTAAATGTCCCCTTATGACAATGTTGTTTCAATTTCTTTTTTCAGTGTGACTTTATTATATCTTAATTGTATAACTTAACATTTAACTATTAACATAATTATCATTAATTGAAGATTTATTTCCATTCTAAACACAGCACCAAGTCTAGTTGTACACCCAAGAGGTTCCATCTTTCCGACAGGCAGTAATGTGACATTGGAATGTATTCACACCTTGCACTTCAGAGAGCTTCAGAGAAAACAATCTACTTTTCGTCTTTGGTTTAAGAATTCCACATCTCAGGAAAATGCCACAACGATATTTGAGTTTGAGTTTTTAAACTCCAAATACTTATGGGGAAGAACACAAAATAAGTATAATATCACCGAAGCCACGACAGAAAACACTGGATCTTATTATTGTTCAAGATATCCAAACGGTAGAACAAGCAACGAACTGCTGTTAACGTTCATTGGTAAGTGTTGCTTACTTAATATCTGACGATTGATTAGATGTAGATATGAGAGACTATATAGGCCTTCTGGTCTTTTAGATGTAGATATGAGAGACTATATAGGCCTTCTGGTCTTTTAGATGTCGATATGAGAGTCTAAATAGGCCTTCTGGTCTTTTAGATGTAGATATGAGAGACTATATAGGCCTTCTGGTCTTTAAGATGTAGATATGAGAGACTATATAGGCCTTCTGGTCTTTGCTCGTCTCTTCCAGTCTGTCGGGTCAATATCAACAAGCGTCTTAAAAGTATTCACATTTTTTTGTTTTAACAGTATACAGTATTTTTACAACGACTTTTAATTCTAGCTAGTATAACAATAGTCTTCTCACCCTTTCCGGGAAATTCCAGGGCGTTACTATGCGAACAGGCCTAACAAAAGTAACTATTGCTCGGCGAGACGAATCAGATTTTCAGTGACTTTGGATTCGTTAAAAAACGGTCTTTTTAGTTACGTGCTCAGTTATATATAGACAAAAACACAAGTATTTACTGTTGAGCTGGCAATTTTCAATTAACAACGACATTTTTGGCAAAATTTGTTTTAAGGTTCCTCAAAGTGCTTTCAGTTTTTTGACAGTCAAATGGCTCGTCAGAGTTCCTTTTATAAGCTTTTGTCAGTAAAATATCCGAGAGGAGCTCGAATACGTCGATAAAATGGCACCCACTAGAAAGTTTATTTGTGCATGTGATATTGTTTACTCAGAATGGGAAGCTCAGGCTTTAGAAAGACAAACTGTGAGAAGTTATCAGATCAGCCCTTTAGTTCGTTACTCGAAAAAAAGCTCATAACACACAATAAAGAACCTTAAAATAAAATTTGGAATAGATATTCCTCAATAGAGCACAGTCATTGTCATCGAAATTGAAAGGTGCAATAAATTACTATATATAGCGAGCACCTAACTTAAAACATAATTACTCTTGAAAAAGTCAACCAAAGTCACTCAAATGGATTGGTCTGATTAAGACGAGTCAAGAAAATTATTTCATCGAAATTTTAGATACGAAATTTTTAAAATTCCCAAAATCAGTGGTGAGAATAGGTATTTTGACGTCACGGTTAAGCTAGACCTAAAACTTATGAACTAATTGTTGTAGCGCAAAAAATACATACTCGTAACTGTCTCGCCAACTTCTTTAATTTGCGATCATTTTCGTTCTGGAACTTTGTTAATTGATTCGTACAGAGGTCATGTAAATGAGTACTCACTCATGAAATGTCGTACAGAGGTCATGTAAATGAGTACTCACTCATGAAATGTCGTAATTATAACTTATTTACCGGTGTTCAAGGCACCTGTACGGGTCAATTTACAATAAATAATGTTATTGTTTGCAATTTATTGCTAGAAAACACTTTAAGGAAACTAAAAATATAGTTTGCCAATAATGTTAATTGATAGATTTATGCAAATGAGGGTTTCTTCATAAAAGGCAATTATGACCCCTTTAACAGTCAATTTACGATTAATTTTTCAGTCAAACGAATAAAAATATTACTATATACGCTGGGCTCCTTACTAAAAACTCCTTTTTCCCGAATAAAGTCATCAAAAGTCACTAAGTTTTTTTTTATCTGATTTAGACGTGTCGAAGCAACCAATTTAGGATTAAGATACGACAATTTTGAATTTTGACCAGTGGTAAGGTTGTGTCTTGATGACGTCACGGTCAACTGGACATTATAACTCAAGAACTATTGGCTGTATAGTAGAAACAAATTCATATATTTGTAATCGCATTAGCAACACCTTTCAATTTGCAACCAGACTTGATCCATTCTGAGCCTTTTAGTTTTTTTTACCAGTGGTCAATTGGCTCAAGTTGAGGCAAACATTTTGTGTCTATGTACTCTAAGGATTATTAAAATCCAAGTTCGGTTGAGTCATGGGGGATTGAGGGGAACCCCCCCCCCCGACTTAATACTTTATGGTCTATTTGATGATTGTTATGATTTCTTAAGGGTCACAACTTATGAGTTATTGTGAACAATTTCTGCCTGTGCTCAACTCATAAATTCAAAATGGCCACCGTCATATAGTGTGTGAAGGCGGAACTCGTTTAATAATTTTTTTTGAAAAATAATAATTCGGTTCAAACTATAGCACAAAAAAGATTTTTAAATCATTCGTATGATAAGTTAAAGCAAGATTGAACAATTTTCACCAGAGTTGCTCTTTAAGTTGACAGGAAAGTAAAAAATGACAATGTTGAATAATTGTTTGCCTCCTGATACAAATTTTGAGACTAAACAGAAAAGGAAACCGTACCCAATAATAGACACAGTAGGAAACTTCAATAAACTCAAAAAATAACTTTTAGATAACTATATAAGAGTTTTTTGTACTCTCAGGTAAGAAACTGATCAAGTATTAAACCTTGTCTATTCCCAAAGATGGGATGTTGAATATGTTAATGATACATCTACAAAAAGCTTTATTGTATTGTTTTATGTGGTCCGCCGTCTACTGCGAATAACGAAATGGACTCAACGGAGACACACATATTCTTGACCAGCAGCCTTGGTACGATTAGGAAGATTTTTTGGAGTCGAACCCCGGACGTCTCGGATCCGTTTCGGAACGTTACTCTCTAGACCGCCTAAGCTCGAACTGAAATAAAGATATAATTGAATTGATGTCAAAACGTTATTTCTGTGATAAATTTACAAACACAAATTTTGTTTTTCTTAGGAACACAGCCAACAGCTAGCAACAACAATATCACTAGCAACAACAACATCACTAGCAACAACAACATCACTAGCAACAACAACATGACTAGC
>JAUUEB010497655.1:0-10452 GCA_032362205.1 Clione limacina
AGAGAGAGAGAGAGAGAGAGAGAGAGAGAGAGAGAGAGAGAGAGAGAGAGAGAGAGAGAGAGAGAGAGAAGAGAGAAGAAAGAAGAGAGAGGGGGCAACAGTTTTTAGTCCAACGATTGATTTAGATTGTTGTTGACTCATGCTCTTTGCGAGTTTTCTTAAAACACTAGGCTGTCGTCTCATTTATAGAAACAATACATCGTTAACTGTACGTATGCATTAACCAAACGAGTTACTTAAGACGACGTAACAGGCAATAGGATGAACAGGCCCATACAGCATCAAAGAACAAGTAACAATTAAGTTACTTTGTCGTTATTATCTTATTTAAAATTGTGTGCCGAATTCACATAAGCAAAACGTGTCTAGTATCTAGGGTTGTGATTAAAAAACATTTTTAGGTCAAAGAAGTAGAAGGAACACAATTATCTGACATAATATTCTTAGACTATGCACACAATAGGGTCGATTCATGGTGATGTAACAGAGCTGCATAAATTTCTCAGGTGACTGTGATCACCGCTTTAATTGTTCATGGTCAGTAAACACAAGTCAGGTATTGACAGGTTTCAATTCAACTTCGTCACGTAACCCTTCGTGAATCGACCCCATTTCGAAAATATTAATTCTAGTCTGATCTCGAAGATAAATAAGTATATGTCTTTTTATCTGTCATATAGTAGGATCTCGTACCATTTGTGCTATCTCGGTAATCTAAATTGATGACTCGAGCGTTGAATTGCCACACCTATTGGGTACGGCTTGACTGTCAAAATGTCACTCATAAAAAGATTTTGGACGTTGTGAATTATTTATGTCAACTAAAATTTAGAATTAAAGCTTTTCATTGACAATGCTTTTATTTGAATCTTAATTTTGGAGGATTTTATGTTCAAGATACCCTGTTTGCTTTTTACTTCGATAGTAACCCTATGATAGGCCCTGAAGGTGAAATTGAATTTGGATAAATCTATATCAATCCAATAAAATATGTTTACCGAAAAACCGATTCAAAAAAATTAATTTCATTTGAAAAAGGAATGTACAAAGAAGCCATTACAAGTTTAAAACAAAGTTAAATGTAACAAAGTTACTTGTATTCGACTTCTTGTAGTTTAAAAAAGAAAGATATGCTATTGTTTTCAATAAAGAATGTTAAACTTTGGACAGTACTCGAACTTAACATCGTAGAAACGATATTTTCAAGGTGGGTAAGTAATTTTTTTTTCATCTATTGAATATTGAAACGTTACACATCGGCTAAATCTAAAGATGCTGGTCTCTTAACAAAACATAATAAACCATAATTATCATATTGATACTTCAATTACAATTATTGAAATATATACATAACATTGTGCAACTATATTTTTCCCCACCTATTTTGCCTTTCCATATCTCTACTTTTGAAATGTTGAATGTGCCTGCAATCAACGTATCCACAGCTTCTTTGCTTCTTTATGTTTGGACGTTGCTCCTTGCCTGTCAATAACCCAAGTATGCACTTCAGTCTACATCAATATATTCCTTTATTCCACCACCATTCATAACACAGTGTTGCCTTTCAAGTCTGGTGAGACTCGAGATTGAGCACCCTATTACACGTTGATTGCGCTGTACAGTTTTGTCTTCTTTTATTTTCCTTCTTAAAAAGTAACAGTCGGTGTACACAGAGGATGGACGAACTAATTGAATCGGTTTCATGCTTCTCTGATTATTTATTTTTTGCATTGAATCGCGGAGATCGTCTGGGGTTGAGCAACTGACAACAGCTATCAAACTACTTCCGCTCTCCAGGAGATGGTTGAAAAGCTCTCGTCCTTATTCTTTCATCCGGCAGACCTCCCATCAGTACATTAATATATTCTTCTATGTAAACATTGCACATCCAAGTCCAAATCTATTTCTTCCTACCCCTTTAAATACTTATCGAGCAGTGCGCACAAGAAGTCACCCAGTTAATTTGTTATCAATCAACATACTTACATGCAATCTTCACCATACATTCAGTGATCTAGCCTGTGACTGATCGGTTTTCAAGATTGTTCTGCCCATTGTCAATCAAAAATGTCTATGGCATAGTTAAGGCCATTGTAACGGTTATAATTAGATGACTTTTTTTGTCTACTAATGGCCAGTCTTAGATAACCCAAGGGTCTACATTTTTGTCGAGAAATAAAAAGTTCGATTTCTAGACTCGATCATGATCATATAAGTCCAGTTGAGTCATAGCCGTTAATTCTCAAGTTCAAGGTATAATGGAAGATTATGTATAATGTAATAGTTATGTTTAAAAAAATATTACAGGTGAACCAACCGTACTAAAACAATCATACCAGTGTCCTCGTACTAGTCGAAAGTAATGTTTTGTCAGATATTTATCTACAACATTTTCTTTTAAAAAAAGTGATTCTACATTAGTTTAAAAAGACTGTGTATCTCAAACTTTAATGCAATATCTTCACCTATATTTAATGTAATGTATTTTCATGTGGTTTACTAATATTTCTCTGTATAAATCTTAATAAACGCTGCTAGGCCCTCGTTCTGATCTTCTCTCTTTGTATGGTTGGTATCTCTTTTGCAAAAGCATTTGGTAGGGCCTATGTGGCTCCCACGGGTTATATGCTTCAACACAATGGTAGTCAATCTTCATCACCTCTTATTCGGCTAAACATTGTTTGCTCATAGATTTCAAATCAAGTCAAATACTCAAAAGGACCCGTGTCCCGAATTAAGCTTCCTGCGAATCGGAATTCACGAAGTTTCTTCTTTCTGGCTGGCGGATACTGACAATGCAAATGTCACACTTAAAATAGTTGTGTGGGGCAACCTAATCTGTTTACCAGTGTCTTTGGGATTATCATAGCTCAGAAGGCACATCTTGGAATGAAATATCTGACAGTTATTTCAGTCTTGGTGTTTGCTTTAAAGGGACAAAACGGGTGTCCAATTCACAGCACAAGTAGTAGAAATAGTCAAGGGGTCAGAGGTGAGGTCACTTATACTACAGAGTGTTTACATCTGATAGTAGTCCACGTGTCAAAGTATCATGGATACGGTTCAACAAACATTTAATGCAAAGTCAACCTGTACTTTTATTCCGTACTACATACTTAAGTTTACCTAAGATACGTTAGTTTGCTATAAATACGTCAATTCACTGATTTTTGCGTTAAATGTTGTTTTTAATAATCATTGTTTATTTCTCCAGTGATTTGTTTTGTCAGAAAAGCAACCACAATCAGTCTTCAGAAATCATGTTTTAATGAGGAAGAAATCTCTGGACAGTTTTGTTACCACAAAAAACAAAATCTAGACCTACAGCAAAGCTTTGAAAGGGACACATTCAAACGTTTGTTTCTTTTATGGTGATGTCATCGTCATTGCCGTAATAATTGATGAGTTTTTTAGAGACGGAGGATTTAAACATGTCTGGTGAGATAACTGAAGTGTGAAGTAGAACCACGGCGCTTCTGATAATAAAGTCTAAACATTGTCTTTCTTTGTTGTTTAAACTTTTAAAGGGTAAGGGGGAGGGAAGAGGGTGTAAATGCTGTCTCTGTTATCAATATTGACATATACAACGCTTTAAACCAGGATAGAAGTAAGTTTGTGAAACAAATATTGACTTTGTTAGAAGATTGATTGTCGCATGGTATATAAACAAAATTCAATTTGGCGGTTCATACGAGTTTAATGTCAGGAAAATGGTTTTCCTAGAAGGTCAATCTACCATGGGATTCTTTTTTAAAAGATCACTAAATACTAAGCTTTTGTAACACGTATTATCAAGTACCTACAACTAATTGGCACTATTGGCGTTGTTTCTTTCGTAACTTGATCAAAATAATCCATATTTTACCCCAACAAGGCTAGAACTCAGATAACCAGGACATTATCTATGAAGATAATAAACCAATTCTGAGTCTTGCAGTCTAACAATAGACAAAGCATAAGAGCAAACTGGATAATTAACCCATAATGTTGCGCGGTAAGTACATGAGTCTCTATTTTCTGAAGTGAAGACAGTGATATATGTAATAAATGGGAGAAAGTATCTGACAACTGATACAACTTATCAAAAAGATAATATGAGATTCAGATACCACGAACGTACGAGCAACGAAGTATTGTGTCATATAAGCATGTCGGTCGTTGGTGAAAGTGAGTAGTATGGTATTATTAACTTACAAACTGTTGTGTCTTCATGAAGGCGTTAACTAAGATAAGTCACTCTATAATACAAGGAGACAATTATGTCTTTGTGACGATCTCCTTCTCGTTAGTCCGAAATCGAATTATCTAGTCAGTAGTGTCTGTCTTTCCCACTCTCCATTGGCTCAGTTCTTAATCAGAACTTTTCGAGACCCGCCTTTCATAAAGCCTCTTTTACTTCAAAAGGCGTACGACACTTTAAACATCCACATCTTTCATGAAGAATATGTTTAATTAAGTTGTTGATTGTAGGGAGAATGTGGAGGATAGACTCTTGCACAGTTGGCAAAATGATGAAATATCATTTACAATTCTACAAAAACTTTCTTTTTTGAAATTAATCATTGTTTTGGTGATCATAAAGCGTTTTGTGATGCATCTCTTTTGGAATATTGTACTCTTTGCTCCAAGCTTAGCAGGCTTGTTTTTCGCCGTTAAAAGTAAAATAGAAACATGGCGTATAGAACAAAACATTTTTTCACGTACGGTGTATATCATTTTTATCATTTTAAAGGTTTTGAGAAAGACAGGGTTTTTCCCTTTTGACTTCTTTTCTTTGGGGGGACGACTAGATTTATTTTAATGATTTGTTTGAAAAACGTGGTGTCTATATCAGTAACACATAACTGTTGGTGAACATTGTGTTAACAGTAGCACAAAGAAAAGATAGAAGGAGTAAGAACTCATCCATTCACATACAAGCTTAAATATTTTGATGTCAAACCTAAAACGCCTCAGCTAATAAATAAGTTGAAGATGGAGATATGGAGTTGATTCAAGTACAAAATCTCATTACTTTCATAACTTTATCTTAATTTCCCCTGACAGTTACATTAAGAATTATGTGATATCTTGTACCAAAGCTTGACAATCTTATGTTCACAAACAGCATGCAAAGTCATAAATATAAAGTTTAACATTTTTGTTTCCATCATTTTGAACTTCTGAATAAGGCAATACAAATATTGTAATCAGGTTTATTTTGTTACTTTTTATTTTTTGTGGGTAAAAAAAGCAGGAATTGGATTCAAATTTTTGATTTCCCATGTTGTAACAGAAAACAAAGATTTGTTGTGTACGCGTTAATTACAAGAAGATGACAAAGGGAAGAGGATTTGAATCTTTTTTTATTTAATAGAAATTTAGGAGATTCATGAAAGAAATCACAAATTTCTGAAATGATCCAGAAACTAACCCTATTTAATTTTTTAAAAAACTCTGGTTGCAAATTGCTTTGAGAGCTACTCAGTAATGGAGTGTAAAGGTGCATTAAACGGGGACAATGCAAGAAGCTATACTACGTCTTATTCTCATGACGACAATAAGATAATATCCGAAAGTAGCAAAAATCTGTTTACTGTGATAATAATGAAGAAGGTCATCAGACAGTGGGGAACCTTTTGATTATGTTTTCTGTTTTCGCTTGACACATACATCTTCAGGAACAGTTGATGAAACGCAGGCGTTCTATCGATACCTTAAGTCAAGTATGTTTTAGTCAACGGTTTACGGGGTTCTTAAAATCTATTTTTAGTTTGAGTTGTCAAATCAACTATACAGAAGCTTCATTTCTGATATTTTTCATATTTTGTGTGCGATTTATCATTAAATAAAAAACTGAGGATTCTGATTTATATGTCAATTAAAACAAAGATATTAATCCAACGTGTTCAATACAAGTCAAAAACTAATGACACAAGCTTTTAAAATGTTCTTAAAAATGTTCTTCAAGCTGCATAAGCACTGGATTCCTTACGTTTTTTGCAAAGAGATAACACTGGCGTCATGACAGGTAAACCACAACTCTAAATACATGACAGAAGACGCACTTGTAGTTTGCAGCGCACTGTTCATCGTACTGTATACTTTAAGTATACGCCTTGACATAATAGTCCGTTTTATAGGGTTCGAATTAAGATTACAATAATCTAGGAGATCTTAGATTGCGCAAACTTCAACTGGTAACTCGTAAAAACACTCGGTTTATCATCATAATTGCCTTCCACCCCTTCCAGGGTATAGGCCACAAAAAAACACTTCCCACCTGTCCCTATCTTAGGCCACTCGGTTTATTACCTTGTGAAATTAATGTTAAGAAAAAAGGTTAAATTCAACAAACTGTTTAAGTTACACATTGTTTAGCTGATGCAAAAAGGCGCAAACACTGTCACATTGAGTCAATTAAACTCCATTGTTATTATAATCTGGTTTAATATCTTGTAACGCACTGAAGTCAATTCATTCCTATTACATAGATTTTATTTAGACGTTATATATTGTGATACAAACTCATCTTCTCAATTCTAAAAACTCCTGTCCACTCTTTTGCCTTGTTGTAACAGATAATATTCCCTGTTCCTTGTGTAAAATTCCAAAAATATAGAATCACAACAATTTTTCGACTGAACGACAATATCTTAATTTTAAAATAACCGTTACAGATGCTACGTATTCTTTATTTGAATAAACATTTTGGTATGTCAAAAGAACAAATTGAATAGCTTTTAATATAAACATTTACAAACTTGCCTAACACAATATTTTTCAGAGATCAATTCACCACTATTCTGATCCATAATGCTAACCACTAGCCTCCAGTATTAAACGAGGATGACGAGAAGAGAAACATGACCTGAAAAAAAGGCACTTAAAAACCCACGTGATAAACACACACCAAAGCAATCGATAAACAACTGCGATTAGGGAAACCACCATCAAGGTTGTTACAATGTCTTTTTTTAAACCTTAAAAAATAGCTTGGGCAAAGTTTATTTTTACAGTTGGCAGCAGTAAATAGATTAATTTAATCAACGACGTACAGAAGATGTTCTTTAGCACATTGAACGAAACTCATCTGCAAATGATTAAACATGGAGTCGACACACAAAGCTGTGTCAACAAGCGTTCCCTAGTAAACCTGTATGAAATCCTTTAATTAGTTATTTGATATAAAATACTGGGTAGACTTTTTTAAACAAATCATTGAGAATTGTATCTTTAATGAAATGAGTCATTCAGAGAAAATAATGAAAAGGAAACGGTAAAATTGCCACACATTACAGGAATAGTATGCAGTATCTAAATGTATCCCGCATAGTTTACATGCACAACCCCACAACAAATGTTTAAAAGTATGTGGGTTTAGAGTTTATTAAGATAAATCAGTAAAAAGGGTATCTCGACAAATGAATTGATACATTCAAAGAAAGAGTAAAAGAAAATGTAGAAATGTAATGGTAAGAAGGTCAACAAAAAGATATGAGAATAAATCGTTTAAAATTTGTTCCTGAAGCTGTTGACAAGCACCCGCCGGATAAACAGTAACAACCAATGAATTGAGATAAAAACCAAACACATATGAGAAGAAACAGTGAAGGAACTCGTTGAAGAAGGAAATCGGGAAAGTTAGGGAAAGCCGTTGTGTATGAAAGTTCAGGAGAGTTTAAGTTGGGGAAAGCCGTTGTTTATGAAAGTTCAAGGCAGTTTAAGCTTACAAGGATGCAATGATAATCGAAAGCAATACAAAGGCCTAAGGATTTACCAAGACAAGACCAGAGGATTTCAATTGAAAGCACTACAAGAGATAATACGTAGCAAGAGTATAACTATTCAATAATTAAAACGCTGTTAAAAAAAGAACACTAGTCTCCAAATGCAAGACAACCGGTAGCGACACTAAAATGCAAGGTCTGTACAACGCAAATATGTATAGGCAACATAGAAAGGAAATTCGTGTCCCTTCTTTGCAATGAAACAGATTAAGAACAATTCCACGCACTTTTTGCAGTGGAAATATTCTCGCTTATGATAGCTTTATACTAATAGAGTTGTCTTTTGTGTTTTATGGCATTGCTATTTGGGAAAGCTATACCAAAACCCTAAACCACACAATAAAAAAACGATTTGTTCCTATCGTTTTGCTTGTTGCCTATTATTACTTGTCTAAAGTATACAAGGCACAATGTCACACTATTACTGAAATAAAATATTCTTGCCCACTATTAAACCCTTTCCAATTTCGACCCTTGCTGTTCTTGTAAGCCCGCTTACAAATCTACTTTACGGAAATAACCGATGACCTTGTCAATCAAACCAAGCATTTTATTTCCCTAATCAACGACCATTATCGAATACCCCGATAAGCGTACTCAATTTCCTCATTAAAACTGACAAATACACGGAATGTCTTCAATTACTCCAACACGCAAACTTGCTATAATGTGAATTTGTTTGTTTGTATTTTCTGAATGGTTATGAACACCTGGTGAATGAATATATGGTCACGAATCATAATGCAATAAGTTAGTCCTTGTTCAGTTATATCAGAACCGTGTAAAATAGTACGTTGTACGTTTTTATATACATAAAGAGGAAAAGACTTTGTTCTCTAGGCAAAATGTTTTTGATTAACTATGCAGTCTCTAATACGTACAAAGAAATCACAGTCCCTGTGAATTTTTAATGTGTATAAGAGTTATTTAGAAAAGCGTCATGGCGGATCAAGTTTTAGAAAGCGTTAACTAGAAATTAATAAGGGTGTTTTATGATAGATGCCGACAGTTTATGTTAATATGTCACAAGTGAGATACTTTCTTATTGATTTCAAAAGACCACTTGACAATACTGAATCTTCAACGGAAAATGTCGCTTTTTTGTCTCAAACCCTCTAGTAAATGCATTGTTATGAACAATGGGTGGACGGCTCAGTGATTTCACGATGGTGGTCTTTACTTCCTCTATGGCATCTATTGTTTGGTACTTGAATTTGAGTTATGATAGTGATACATCTTAAGTGGAAGCTCTTGTTTTGTCTGTTGTTTCTTTTAAAACGTTACTTTTAAGTGTTCTAATTTATCAAAACACATCAAAGTTACAAGAATTATACCATAAATGGGATTGACAAAGGTCACCAGCATTTTACATGAATACACTTTAAGTTGATGTAGGTTATCACTGTAAACGATTTATTAAAGTTATATTGTATCAAAATGGCTATTCCCCGACCGAAGTACTGGAGTGGCTTTCGATACGCCGCTGGTTGTGCCTTTGGCTCACAAAACATATAAAATATACACTTCCAACATATCATGTTAAATTTGCTTGTACTGCCAAAGAAATACTCAATAATTATTTACTTGTGTAATTAACATATGTCAGAACGAGAAGCAGGGCAAATACCTGGTCATAATTAGGTTATTAAATTTATTGCACGGTTTATAAGTTTGTCACCAAATAAATATCTCACTCTTATATAGTCCATTGCCTTCAAATATAATAATCCTTACCGTCTGGTAACAACTTTAAAGCAAGTCATCTCTGTATAATCTTAAGTTGAAAAATCATATTTTAATTAACATTGGTCGAGTGCTATTAAACGATCAATTAGCAGGTTTGCCAGGTTTCAACTTAACTTTCCAGTTGAGGTCAAAAAGAGGCTTTGAAGAAAGGAAAAACTGGTTAAATAATTGTTATATCATTGAATCAGACTGAGTGGCAATCCCTGATCTTGTTTGATCAATTTATTAGCGATCAACTGAGGGTGAGGCAACAGCTCGGCTATTTTTGCAACATAAGCTGGAATAATTAACCGTATGTTGCCAGATATCTAATTTTATAATAACGATGAGAGATGGAATAAAGATTATGAGAGTATGAAATATGTTTAACAAAATCAATTTCAGGAGATAAAATTCCATTTGTTTACAAACAAACTGCAGACTGTATTTCACCGCTTAAAGAGACAAAAACGTCTTAAGTGCTATTAGTAAGCCAGATAATTGATACGAAATAGTATTTGTTGAAAGGATGAAGCGATTCAGAATAATAAGATTATGGATCTGGTGGTTTTGGAAAACTAAGAGTACACAGGCAAAACCTGATGAATATGCATCCAATATTTGTAGGTTAGCATCGAAGGTTTGATGCGTGCAATGATAGTTTACTTTGAATATCTGGTACCACAATTTGTTAGTTTTCAAACTAAAATTTTTCTTTGCTAGAGTTGGGTTCGAACCATATATCCTTGGTTCTACGGACTTAAAATAGTGAAGACAGCAAAAAATGAGTTATTCAACTTTACTTGTTTCTTATTCTATACTAGTGGCTATGTACCCAATCTTACCCTGGAAGGATACAAAAAGAAAGAAAACACGAATTTGATTGACTTTTAACCACCCTGTAGACCTCTCTCTCTCTCTCTCTCTCTCTCTCTCTCTCTCTCTCTCTCTCTCTCTC
>JAUUEB010497666.1:0-10451 GCA_032362205.1 Clione limacina
TAGTTGTGTACATATGTATTGAACGGTAGTCTCCCATTATTATAAAATGAGTAGTTGTGTACATATGTATTGAACGGTAGTCTCCCATTATTATAAAATGAGTAGTTGTGTACATATGTATTGAACGGAAGTCTCCCATTATTATCCTGCACGAAGTGGCAAATACTGGGATTTAAACCTGACAGGATAATAAGGGGGGGGGGGGGAATGTGTAAGAAATATGTACGAAAAATGGTCAATTTTTTCCAGTCGTAAACATATACAAAACCATGCATACATACGTACCTAGAGGCAATATGTCTATGCCAAAGATGAGATGAAGACTAAGCACTAAACACCAACACGACTGCAGTAAAGCCAAATAACTATTGTTAGCTTCTATGTAAAGTTGTTTATTGAAGGAAATTAGAACCTCTTAACTTTAACCAGGGGCTATTAAGTCAATGGCAGATACATGCGCTCACGCCATTTTCAACAAGGGACCATTTGTTGTTTACGAGGTATATTTGCAGTGGCATAATGGTATGTTGTGTGGACGTGTGGGGATAGCAGGATAAAGTGCAAGTGTCAGATAGAATCACAGCAGGTTTTACGGGTTTTCAAATCAGATTATGGTGGAAAACCCGAGATAATAACCTTTTGTTGTTAGCAGGAAGGCTAATAAAGGTAATTCTTAATGAAGAAAAAAAGCGTAGCTTGGAAAAACAGAGATAAACCCAGACGGGAATAAAATAGGACAGGAGACTACTGTATTGTCTTACACTGGATGGTGTTCTAGAAAGCTGGGTGTTTTTTTCTCTATCAAAACTTGTTTGAGCCGCATCCTTTTTGTAAAAGTTAGAAAAACACAAGACTTCAAATCTACATATCCAAGGCGTAAAGTTTGTTGAGCATCTTGTTTCAATCGTCTGTGAAAATTAAACCTGTTCTTGGTGCAAGGGATTCTAGTGATAGGGAAGGATATGAGCACCTCACACGACGACTGCAGTAAAGCTAAAGAACTATTGTTAGCTTCGATGTTAAGATGTTGATGTAAAGAAGTTAGAACCTCTTAACTTTAAGCAGGGGCTATTAACTTAATGGCGAATGCATGCGTGCACGCCAATTTCCTATGTCGTGAAAAGTTTTATCTTCCTTCATGCATTGGTTATTTTAAAGATACACTTCGGTCTGTTTAGACAAACTTGCAATCAAATAATGTTAGATGAGAAGATAGAGATAGAGACAAATAGTGTTAGATGAGAAGTTAGAAAGAGAGACAAATAGTGTTAGATGAGAAGATATATAGAGAGAGAGACAAATAGTGTTAGATGAGAAGATATATGTAATTAGATTGTTCTACGTTAAGAGTCCTCAGAGTGCATGCAAACTACGTTAAGATGGAAATATAATGGAATCTACTTTAATGTTATCTTTATGTCTATTTCTTCTTACATGATATATCTTTCTTCACCTTCCAGACATGTTTCTTATTATGTCTCTATTTCTGTCTCTCCGTCTCTCTCATTCTTCCTATCTTTTTATCTCTGGATTTAATATAATAATGAGAAGGGTGTCAATTGAGTCAGATTGCCTTTTCAATTGTTTGTTCCTATGTTTATCTATACACCTAGAATTCATATTAATAAAGATTTTTACATATAAATTTGTAACTTGTATAAGTATGATGTTGACAAAGTACCATTGATTTGTAAGTTATGATATAAGCACATAAAATGTCGACTACTTCGTGTTCTCTCCTATGAAGTATGCTTAAGAGTTGAAGAATTATCAGCCAAAATTATCTTCCGCTTTTTATAAGTAGTAGAATAACTCAAATACAAACTGTATGACTATTGAGAACTACACTGTCCAAAAATATAAAATCTTTATTATAAAACTAAACATCTAAAGCATCGTGGAGCAGTTTATCTGTAACTGGCTTCTTTGTTCATGGACTGGACATTGATTTCATGACTTAAAAATACTGTTCTCCAAGTCTTTACATGTTTAGGCCAAGAACGTACCCACCGGGGAATCTGTTGGGCAACTGATACCAAATTATGTTACAAAACCTGAGGATATAGCAGATTTACTATCACCCCCTCCCCCTTTTTACATCTTTGCCCCCCCCCCCCCAAGAATTACTTGTATCGGTATGTGCCTGGTATTATAGCTTTTCAATTTCAGTTATCTGCATAGTAAGATTGAACGTCTGTTTTTACATGCAATGTTTGTTTGTTTGTTTGTGGCTTTGAATGCATCAGGATAAGGTCGACCCACATCTGGGAGACGTTGTTGAACAGTGGATGGGATAACTTATTTCTTTTATCTCATACAGTTTTTATGCCATTATTTTAGCGGCTATACAGATAGAAAGAATTGCACGAAAAATAATCTCTAACTAAATGTTAGTGGATTTATCATGGCAGGTTGTGTCAAGGGAATTGCGGCATGATGAAGTGAGACGCCGAGTTATGATATTTCATGGTATTCTAGGTCTTTGGGTACAACAATAACACCAGGCGGATGATTTGGCAGAGTTACTATTTTGAGACCACTGTTGCATTTCATCCATATCCCAGGATCCCATTCCAGGCGTTTTTTATTTCCCCAATCTTCATAATCCAACGAATGTTTGTTTTTTGGAGTCTCTGATAAAGATGGCCGCCACTATACACATTGCCGCCAGGCATATGGATTTTTTAATGAGCATTGCAGGCATTTACATGTGACTTTGAAGGGCGCAGATAGATTGAATCGTTTTTGGCGTTGAGCCGACTTAATATGCTTTATGTGTAAAAATCGGCATACAGGTAATTTACGGACTATTAGCTTTTTTATCATAGTATGCTTCATTCGCTCAAATATTGAACTTGTCAGTGTTTTATTGTCTTGCGGGTATTTATTTGTCAGGAGTAGAAGTTGCTATTAGTCACCATCTTCATTTCTGTCGTTGTAAAGAGGAAGTTTTAGATTATGGAAAATGATCTGTATTCAACGCTAATTGAATCTTATTTGTTTTCGTGTAGTGAAGGGGTTGAAAGCAGAAGACTGGAGGTTCAAACACAAGTTGGTTCCAATCTTATGACGCAATATTGTCACACCTGACTCTTGACATTCTTGGGTCAGTCATCATCAATGACATTCTTAAAACCAAAATATGTTATGGCATTGTACCATTAAATTGACCAGTAAATAAAATGTGTATATATCAGAATATTTTGAAGGTAATTGTTAAAATGACAGAACATAATCAGAATAAAATTTGATAGTAGCAAGTAGCAATCTCTGCAATTTGATGCATATGTGCTGGGACTTAGCTGTCATTTAGGTAAAAGCTTCCTGGTTTTCCTTCTTCTTTGATCTTTTTTCACTGACTTTTTTGTTCTGCATCCCTCTGCAGTTGTGGAATCAGCGATAAGTGCTTTTAGCACAGTGCCAAAGTATCGTGGCAGACGTTTTGACGTGTCAGTTAGTGCTTTATTACTCACCGTGTGGCAATAATTTATGGTATTTTAGACATGTTGGTCTCAGTAAAGGCCGAGCTTTGTACGTTTAAATTGTAGGTTTGAAGTTCGAAAATGTATGCTGTCATTCCATTGGCTCGCTACTTGGCCAAAGTCAATCCAATACTATGGTTGTTCCAATTAAAAAAGTATGTTTTGTCGCCCCCCCCCCCCTCAACGACTTGTTATTGGTGAGCCATAAAAAAAACTTAACAGGTTCCACATTGTATTCGTTTATACAGGTAATTAAAATGTTGTGCATTTATTATCCGTCAAAATTGTTCCAAATATTATTTTTTATCTAAATTAATGAAAATTGTGTAACAATGAATGAATCAATTTTATACCTATCAAAATATTCACTTTGTCTTCAAAACACAGTTTAAAGAAACTAAGAAAATGACCCAACTTAAGGTCACATTTTATTTATGTTTTACCAATAAACATTTTTTTTAGTTACGCGTCTATATGAAAATAACCCTGGAACGTGTGCAAAAATGGATCCATCAACAAAACGCTGTTTATGAAAAAAGTGCAACAACTATTATAGTGATAGCTATAAAAGTAGTTGGTTATAGTCTAGTCTCTGTCCTATATTATTATGTTCTGTTTGCATTATTCGTCTGTCTGTTGGTTCGCTTTTCCACCGTCATTCTTGTTATTCGAAAAAAAAATTCATTTATATCATAATTACTCAAATTTTGTTATTAGGAAAATCTTCCATCAGTGTACAATAGACTTTACAATGTTACAAACAAAATATTGCTTATTGAAACAATGGAAGTTGGTGTGAGAGAGAATGGTTTATCAGAGAGAGAATGGTTTATCAGAGAGAGAATGGTTTATCAGAGAGAGAATGGTTTATCAGAGAGAGAATGGTTCATCAGAGAGAGAATGGTTTATCAGAGAGAGAATGGTTTATCTTCACGATTAAACCTCAAAGTTCATTTACAAAAAATACGGTGAGCCGTAATGTTACTATAAGCTAACTAACTATACAAGAATAGGAATAGACAACCTCCAAATGGCATCTTTAGGCAGCAATAAACAAAGGTCTGTTGAATGCCACCACATGCCTAATATCTATACAAAAAATCCATCTCTAATTCCATGACTACCGTGACGTCTTTCATCTTACAACAACTGGTGATCATGCACAACAACTGGTGATCATGCCTTCATCATAACAAATAAGTTATATAAAAAGAGAAATCATCAAATAAATGACACGAGGGAGGCTGAGATCAACAATGAGCAGATGAGTGAATGATACCCATGTGGTAAACTCATTGTTTATTCAATGACTGTACATCTTCATTGTATCTTTATAGATCATCTGATCGAGTATTGTTTGGGGTTTTGTACAATTTTTGTTTCATGTTTTTCGTATATTTTCTTTTCGTTTTTTTTCTATGTTCTTTGTACATCTAATGTCATGTGTCTTGCCCTGACAGCTATAAACCCACTCATTTTACCTTGCATATGTGAGCAGGTTATAATGGGGGAGACTAATATTATTCCTTCTTCCAGGTATAGGGTTCCCCTTTTTGTGGAATATCCCAGTGTCTTCTCTTATCCGAATCGACTAAAACCTAGTTGACCTAGTTAGGTAAAGAGTATACTTTCCTGTCATAGTTTGTTTATTTTACTATTGTGCTACAGTCAAGTTATTTTGGTCATGATGAGGTTTTTATAGCCAGATTTTGTACACGTGTGTTCTCACCGTGGATAAATACAAGATCTAAAAACGTCTACAGCAGCTGCCTTAGATTTGTAGAAAAAGGGTCGAAGGTATCCCCCTCCTTCCCCTTCCCCCTTTAGCTCTTAATCTCCTATTTATGTAACTAGAAAACAAAAATTACCTGTGCGTAAAAGTAGCTTAAGGCAGCACTTACTGTGACGTCAAACAGAGACCTTGAGAATGAGCATTATGAGGCACTTTTTAGTGCCTTACCCGTCATTTCTTATTATCCCATTTCTTTCAATTTCTCCCTCTTTTTAAAGTATAGACGTTTGGATGAAAGGGGGTATAAGAGAAGGAAACCCGCAATAAAGCTTAATGCTAAAATATTCCAAAGACTGATTTGCCTAGAACATTAACGCATGCATGGATCTGAAAAACTGATTTTGTTGCTTGAATACCTTCAACGATTTCCAAAGTTATTGCACCAAAAATGTTTTCATGTATGTCCTTCACGCAGTGGACGCTTCGTTGGAAGTAGAACCCTGAAACATTGCACATAAGCTCTTCTAGTGACCTTCTAAAACAAATTCCCATTTTTAAAAAAAATCTTTTTGACAGTTATGGCTCTTGAGTTTGTTGCTATATGTTCTTTGTTAATTTGGCGAACACGCTGTAGTCTCTTTGTCGAAGGTACGAATCTGAAATCTTGCACAGATGCTATTTTAGTTGATACATTATGCCGTTTTCTAAGTTTTTGAAAAAAAATATTTTTTGACAGAGAGTTAAGTCCCTTTAATGATTTCATGTATGTCCTTCGCGCAGTGGACGCATCATTAGAATTAGGAGCCTTTATATTTTGCACTTAGGCTGTTCTAGTGATCTTCTAAAACTGTTTTCTCTAGTTATTGACATTTTTGGACAGAGTTGTGGCCGTTATTGTCTGTTTTTGCTTCATGTTCTATCTGAATTTGGCGAACATGCTGTGGTCTCATCATCAAAAGTAGGATTCTGAATTTCGTTACTATCTTAGCAAACTTTAAATTTGGTCGTGTATCAAGGTTTTTGTCAAAATGTAAGACTCCCCATCTGCCGTCTAACGGGTGTTCTCAGAGTCGTACATTTTGCCCCCGATTAACGATAAAGGCTTGGGGAATATTAATATCTATATTATCTTAGCAGAAGGCTAGGGGTACGGTGTTGAGACCACTGAAAACTACTGAGTCGTGTGCTAAGTTTTTTGATGCAATGTTTTGTAACAATGCTTTCAATTTTTTGAAAAGATTGATTTAAGGTTTTGGTTTTTCTTACTTTTTTAAGTTGAGATACAAAGTGTTATGAATTCATTTTGTTTTGGATAAATAAATGTTTTCAAATATTCCAACGAAATTCCAACAGTCCACTTTTTAATAAATTCGAAATGTGATTCTATTTTCTTCAGTGGCCAATCTAGTAATAACTGTTGTACTTTTTGTAACTTTTGAAATTTAATTGTCTCGTGATCGTGTTTGTATTGAAATCGCTACGTGTACTCATTGTTTCTAGTCTTTAACAATGTTTTAAAACCGTGATCATATTTTTTACGCGCTATGTACTTATTGTACATTCGTTAACCCACCGACTGAATACTTATAAATTTGCCTTATTGAATCTTAATTGAGAACTGTTTCATAGACATATTATGTTATCTCTCACAATTACTCTTAGTTCTTTCGTAATAATCTGATTTATTGGTGGGAAAAACATTTTTTTTCTTCCTTTTTTGCGTACTGTATCAAGTGATAATTTTTTCCATATATTTGTGAAACATCCAAACTACGGTCCAAGTGTTCCCACATATCTAAGAGATATGGCCTGTTTGTAGGCCCTAGTTTTAGGCTCTAGTTGTAGGCCCTAGTTGTAGGCTCTAGTTGTAGGCCCTAGTTGTAGGCTCTAGTTGTAGGCCTTAGTTGTAGGCTCTAGTTGTAGACCCTAGTTGTAGGCTTTAGTTGTAGGTCTTAGTTGTAGGCCTTAGTTGTAGGCCTTATTTGTAGGCCCTGGTTGTAGGCTCTAATTGTAGGCCCTAGTTGTAAGCCTTAGTTGTAGGCCCTAGTTTTATGCCCTAGTTGTAGGCCTTAGATGTAGTCCCTAGTGTAAAAATATAGTGATTATAAGAATGTATCTTCATTTTGAGTCAGCAATATAAATATTCATATTTCGACAAAACTGTCATTCTCAAGCGTTTCAATCTGGAAAAAGACAGAAAAAACATTTAATGAGTTTTTGGCTAATAATGATAAGAGATTATATACATAACTTTAAGAACTATTTTGATAAAGTTCTGTTCTTTTACTTTTACTTTTTTATCTAAGTAATGCTGATGTGGTTAGTAAGAACCTGTTTTATTTTACATCGTGTAGGATTTGTACAGGATGCTCTGTGTTCGTGTTTGTGAATACTCACGTTTCTAGTTATATATAGATTCAAGCCACAAGCCACTCCAAGATGTACATTATTTTGCTTTTGTCCCGATTTTGGCATCTTTAAGAGTACAGTTTTATATATTTTTTGAAAAGTTTCTTCTAGGAAGAGAACTGTGTCATTCTTATATCAGAGAGGCTCGATCGAGAACCGAGAGCATAAACGTAGACATTTCTACAGCTATATAATTCTTCTAGATCCGTTACACAGGTCTTGCTCCCTTGGCCTCTACAACATGCGGACATTAACACATGTGTTTAACGTTCTAATTCCGTACATGGAAATAAATAACAAGACGTTTTACGTTGTATTGATGTCTAGTTCACTAGAGACAAAGAAAGTTAAAAAGATTAATCACTTAAGAATCTCGTCTCAAACTTTGGGATGTTTGAGGTTTGAACTACCAGTGTCAAATTAAGAAATCTTCAATGTTAGTCGTCTACATGTTTTATTGAGTTATTGGTTGTTTTTAAACTTTTATAACTATAATTTAATCGCAGATTTAATCAGCAGTTTATACTATAAAAAGTATGGCTTAGCTTTATTTTCCTTAAGCAGTATCAACAACGAAGTCCCTTCTTTACAAAGTTGACTTCGTTCTAGTTGATAGAAGGCGAAGGGAACAAACAAACAAACAAACAAACAAACAAACAAACAAACAAACAAACAACCAACCAACCAACCTACCAACCAACCAACCAACCAACCAACCAACCAACAGCTTCACATACGTTTTATTGAAAAATAAAGACAAAGTGAAATAAGACCGTATTGGAAATTACAAGAGCGTAGGTGTAGACATTTTGAAGTTTTTAGATAGCTTCGGTTTATTGTTTTTCTGTCGAAAGGGCTTTGGTGAAAAATGATGAAAGAATATTTAACACCACCAACGCACTTGTAAAAACCCCATTTAACTATGGCGTGTTTAAAGATCATAACGTCAGACACATTATAGTCTGCCTGACTTTGTTTTCCAAATACAAGAAGAAAATGTTTCTGCCCTTTTCGTGTCAAATATTTGCTTGTCCAGGGAACCCTTGAAATGAGCAATTGTTTGAGTTGTGAACGTGAAGAATACACCGAGTCCAGACTTTGTCTACAGATTGTTGAAGCGATTTGACGATCTTCTCACTTTCATCTACTAATCTCTTAATCCATCTGTCTATCGATCTTACTTAGCCTGTTCAATTGAATCATACTCCTTCTCCATCTTTCTGTCATGTCTGTCAACGGATAATTCATTTGAGGAGGAGGTGGAGTAGGGGTTCGACGAAATAAGAATCACGTCTGGAACTTTTAATACATATCTAACTGCTTAGAGTGGTTCCCACTTTGTGTCTGTAATTCTGATTGAATCAAGACTGCTTGTCTTAACCCCTCCCAAAAAAAACCCAATTCGTATTAAATAACTTTAAAACAAGTCTGTCTGTCTGTTATGTATGTTATGTCTGTTCTGTCTGTTATGTCTGTTATGTATGATATGTCTGTTATGTCTGTTATGTCTGTTATGTTTGTCCGTCTGTATGTCTGTCTGTATGTCTGTTTGTCAGTATTTCTCTTATTTCTTTTCTTTTCTGTGCTTATTTTCTTCTCTTTCCACTTACCTCATTGGATATTATATAGGTTGTTGACTTTATTTTCCATTCATAACGCTATAATCACAAAGACCTACTCAGCTTTTATTAATTAACCTACTCAAACGTGTGCGCTAAAAAAAGCTAAACATGTGTTCTTTTCATGAGATATAACTAAATTAGATTTACAAAAACTTACCGACGAAAAAACAAATAACGAAACACTCAAAACAACGTTGGTAGAAGTCGGATTGGTGACACCGCAACGAAGACCGAGAGTGGTGTTGCTTCTTTTTAAAAATAGAACTAGTGCCTCACTCATAGGCAAAAGTAGATCGTTAGATATGGCTTCATTAGGATTCTATTGTGGTACAATTTATGATGCTATATGTTTTCAACTGTCATCCTGGAAGTTTGAATAACGAAGGACCTTTTGTACACATTTTACTTCGGCCGAGTTTCTACCGGGCAAACGAAATAAACAAACAAACAATAGCTTCACATACATTTTGTTCAGAATAAATACAAAGTAAGATAAGACGGTTTGTAAAATCACAAGAGCGTAGGTGTACACATCTGGAAGTTTGTGAATAACATCGTTTTTTGTTTTTCCATTTTAAGAACGTTGGTGTAATAAGATGATATAATATGTTACACCACCCACGCACTTGTCAAAAAACATTGAACCATGTTAAGTTAAAAGCCTATTGCGTCAGACACCCTGTAGTCTGTCTGACCTTTTCATTTCATTCATGACATTTTTGCCAAAAACTTGTTTGTCTGGGACCTTTTGAAACGAGGCTAGTTATTCAGTTGTGAACGTGAAGAATGCACCGAGAGCAGACTTTGTCTACAGATTGATGAAGCGATTTGATGATTTTCTCACTTTTATCTTCTAATCTCTTCATCCATCTGTCTATCGATCTTACTTAGACTGTTCAATTGAATCATACTCCTTCTCCATCTTTCTGTTATGTCTGTCAACTGATAATTCATTTGAGGAGGGGGTAGAGTAGGGTCTCGTCGAGATAAGAATAACGTCTGACACTCTACATAGCTAACTGCTTAACCACTTGGTTCCCACTTTCTGTCTCTAAATCTGATTGACTGCATGTCTGTCTGTCTGTCATTCTTTAAAAAAAGGAATTTAAACGTATTAAATAACTTCGAATGTCTGTCTGTCTGTCTGTCTGTCTGTCTGTCTGTCTGTCTGTCTGTCTGTCTCTCTCTCTCTCTCTCTCTCTCTCT
>JAUUEB010497688.1:0-10450 GCA_032362205.1 Clione limacina
TGAATAAATGCCATGAGTTGATGAATCACTAATATCCATGGTTTTGTGTTTGGTATGTGTTCTAAAAAAATAAAAGCGTTTTTAATGGTAACACTCTTTTCCGGACAGCTGGTATGAGAAGTATGAAGTCCAATTTGGCAATAATAATCCTATTTTCGGTATAACAACCCCGCGATTTTTTTTATATCTCTGAGCTAAGGGCACTGCTTATAAGTTCAGAGATAATCAGGAACGTTATTCGATTTGAATAGCATGTTTTATCCCTCCCCGCACCCACACCATCTTAGTGAGCCAGAACATCTTATTTTTCAGACCTGATCATGTATCTGTATTTATAAGTGAATCAAATATCTGAGTGTACCTTGTCAGTCTCCACAAAGTCTGAAAGCATGACAATGACAGAAATCTGCTGATCCCACACCATCCTCCAGAAGTGAGGCACTGTTTTGCTCAAAGGACCTTGTGTTGCAATGTATTCTCTCTCTTTGTTGAAACCCTGAAATTTTATTAAAACAGACACTTCTGTTATCACATCCTCCTGATTTTATTTGTGATAATGTATTTGTGATTCAGTAGCAGACGACAAAAAAAGAAGAATGGTAAATTTTAACAGTATGCTCCGGGCATGTTTACTTTAACACTGCCCTATCGCGATCAGATGCGTGGTATTGACAGGCTGCGATGGTAACCGAATTCCAAAATTCAACAAGAAATTAAAGGAAACCCTCATATTGATGGTTAAAATGTAAACAACTCTCAATAACAAGATTTCTATTTAATTTTCGAAACATTTTGCTAGTAATTGTACACGAATATTTTTTCGCGTTGAAGTCTTTTTCGCAAAGAAAGCAGTACTAGTATTTTGGTCCCATGTTTACGGAAATAATCTATTGCAAATTTTGTTTTTAAAATCGCAAATAACGCAAAAAAAATACTCAATGCGAGTTGAGGTTACCCTACAAAAAAATGAACGAAGTTTACACATAGTGCGTGTACTTTTTTGGTATAAAATACTCACTGAGACGTAGTTAGCGTTGATGTATTTTGTTTTCTCATCGTTTCCAGCTGCTAATGTGACAATACTGTGGTCATCTGAAAATACAATATCAGCCATGGACATCAGTATTGTTTGATAGTTAGACTCAATATTTCGTCGTTATTCTAGATACTGTATTGTTACTTTTACTTTACTTATAGAAGTGGCTTCATCCCTCTCGAGCAATAGAGAAAAGCTAAAAGACAATGTGCCTGCTTTGAAAATCGTAGTTTTAAAACAACCTGTATAATAATTCACTTTTGTATCAGCTTTTGTTTACATGTCTTTTGAGACGGAAAGAGAACTTTGTGTTCATTGAACATGCACATTAAGCACTTCCGGAAGATGACTCTTTTGTTCATGATTCATGGCGCGTTTTCCCCCCTGATAAAACATAGTAAAACTAAAAAGCTAATAACTTTTCTTACAATCGATTGATTTTCACCAAAAGCTGAATTACACATTTGGTAATATCTACCAACATTTTGCGTAGGTTTCAGCTCGATTGAGTCAACACTGTAGCTGTAATTCTATTGCATACAAATACACACATAAATAAACAGATTTCAAATCTTATTATGAAGATCAGCCGAGAAAAAAATCAACAAGAAACTATCTATGCTTACTAAGTACAATGTCACAGACATAGTTATCACCCATATTAATCGTTATGTAATATATCCTTAAACTTACATGGTATGATGTTGGTCCAGCGGTTGAACAGTTTATTATCTAGAGTTGAACCAACCACCATCGGATGAGTGCGTGTTGTTGTCTCAAGCTCCTAGTTATGACAAAAATTAATAAGTTATACGTGTCCAAGCGTAACCACGTGTAAAATATCATGTAGTCTTGCTTAATTTTATAAAATAATCACAATATAAGTAAAGACATACGATTGGACGTAACTCAAAACTTCATTGTAACAACAATTGTATACTTAGTAAATGGAACTTTCTAATTAAGATCAAGATTTAAAAAAGTGAAATATTTGTTTAAGGTTGTTGCCATCAAACCGTTAAACACATAGTAGTGACGTCAGAAATGTATGAGAATTTAAGTAGTAAAATAACAAGTGTGGCAAGGAAGTAAAGTAAAACCAAAAGATTTGCCAACATTAAATTTGATCTTTTGAAGGTATGTGAAACACGTCACGTTTACACTCACATAAAGTAAAATAAAATGTTCATACAAACAAATAACATCTACAATTCAATATCATAAGAAAATAAAGAAACATACTAACTTATTCACAAACAAACAAACAATCCAAATGAACAACCAAAGTTTGGTTTGGAGTCTCTCACCTTATACTCATCATTCAGCAAAGCATTGCCGTTTTTATGAAGAGTTGCAAGTTTTTCTCGAAAGTTCATGATCTTGATAGCCCTGCAATAGACAATGATTACACTGAGCAGGGGACGACGAAATGGCGAGGAGTTAACTTATGACGTAAGGCTGAACAATTGGTTAGTGCATAGTTTTTCACTATCCACGAAAGTTTGATCCACATAGTCGACAGTTTAATTTGGGGAAAATAGTGGAGGATTGGTTGTTCGAATCACAGTCATTAGGGGATTTGTGCTAAGACTGGTAAGACAAAACAAGTATATTGTAACTGGAACTTGTTATGATACACATTATACTCTACAAGTGGCAGCACATAAAATGTCTTCATAGCACAGTCGTTGATAAGCTGTGAAAAAGACAATATGGGCCCACAATCAATTATCAGCCCTAGATACAGCGAGAAAAACAACCCTGTCACTCAAAATATGGCTTTAATTCTGAAACACCGTCCATGCAAACATTAATTTTTAATACAAATTCTAAATCACTCAGCTGAGCGATATAAATAAAATACCAGTGAGTTGAAAAGTACCGATAGAGCATGACACCTTTGGTACCAATAGTTTAAGGCAAGTATTCAATAATATTTCATTCTAGATTAATGGACTTTCAATCAAAGTCTGCTGCTCTAGCTCTATTACCTACAAAGGCACACTAGAACAAGGTACAAGAAGTATCTTACTTGCTTCTCCCTGATATTTTTGACTTGCCAGGTACAATCATCGACAAGGCAATCCCGGTTTTGATGCTGTGCCTAGGACGTGATGGTTGGCGAGTTGGTCTGGAGATAAAATGATTGTAATATCGTTTGTAGTCACAAGTTATAGATTTATGCTACAATACTAAAGATTGTATTAGCAATATTCAAAACGTTTTACCATAGCTAAGGTCCAGTTGTAATACTCAGAACCCATGACATGTAAAGATATTCATCAAAAGTCAATGCATGCTACACTTTGAGGGTGGCAATCCACACTGTCAAATCACAATTTTGTGTTAAATACTGATCTATTTTATGCCAATATTTATATTCTGTAGCTTTAAACTCTGATCATGCAGCTAGTTATCTAATAGCTTTGGAAATTGACGTCTTGCCATCTATAATATCGGACATTTCTAAGTTGCTGTTAAATTTCAATCATTTATAGTTTCTTTTACAGAAGCTAAGAGTACTATGTATTTTGATGTGCTAAGAGTACTATGTATTCTGACGTGCTAAGAGTTACTGTACTTTCTTATTTACTGTCACACGTTAGTCAGTTAGGGAAAAATAGCTAATAATTTACATGTAGCAATTTCGTAAACAAGGACATGCTTGATCGTTTACACGATACGAGAATACAAAACTTAACTACAGTTTTTAGGATTGACCTACTTCGAACGTCTTTTTCTCCGAACAAGGAGCAGAACAATCAGAACCACCAACACACCAACAGCAGCACCACCAACGGCACCACCTATTGCGGCAGAGGCTGGATCATCGTCTGATCTGGAGGCTTCAAGAGAGATATAAATTCATTACAAGATGAGTCACTGACAAGAATTATCATTGTATAAATACATACCTTCATCTATACAAAAGTCGAAGAATGTACTTGAAATAGATTATGTCTTTCAATATATTTATCTTTTGTTTCAAGAAAGATGTATGCAATTTGACAACTAAAATGTAAACTGTTTTTGTTTCCTGGTGGGCATATTTGATTTTTTTAAAATATCCTTTTTTTGGAAAGTTGCGCCTATGTGTATTTTCAGAAGATAATTACTTTGGTTATGACAACCAGTATTCAAAATTTAAACAAAATATGATAGAACTTGAGTTCCATTTGATTTATTATATTCCAAAGGTCACGTGTGCCGATTATAGGCAATTTACTATGAGTATAAGCGAATCAGCTGGTATCATTAAAAGTACCAAATGACCTTGGAATAATGAGCATGCCTCTTGGTAGTTAGTAAGGAAATTTATGACAAATGTATCTGTATGATGAAATTAATTAAATCTTTAAGAACTCTTTATGTTTATAGTTACCATAAATTTAAATTTGGCCGCAAGCTTATAACAGCTATTGTGGTGGTTTTCTGTTCAGAAAAACTTTTGTTAAAATGTTATTTCTTATGTTTTGTCCTATGGATATTTCAATTGTAACAATGAAATTTCATTTCCAGATAACCTTCGGGGTCTTAATGAAGGTCCAAGTTCAAATTTGGGGAACTCGTTGAATTGACCATTAAAATGACATTGACCTTAAAAATTAATTTCACCAAAGAGCTTCTTACAATCGTTTCAATAAAAGTAGACATTTAAGTCGACATTATTTCTATCTGTAACGATTCTAACTATGATTTTTCCTCATGTGCGTTTAAATGACATTACATGTAAACTTTGACCTAGTTTTTTTAAAGAAACTATTTAGTAAATATTGCACTTATTTTAAGACCAACTTCTAAGCTAGGTGCAGAGCGATCAAGTCTCATTGTTCATATAACACACGTAAAGCATATTCTCAATGCCATTATCTAAATGCTGGATACCAAAAAACGATAAGCTATATTTAAAGAATGACATTGAGAATAGAAATGACCTTCAATAATGAAATTTTGTATAATTTTTTGTGACTAGTTTTATCATTTAGTCATAAGAACATTTATTGACATTCAAATGGCGTTGACCAATAAATTGACACCGGAAATGGATTTGTGACACGACAAACCTAAGGATATGTATCTCTATTTGAGACCGAGTTCTAAGATGTTCTTGTTATTTAGTTGTTTACACATTTTGAAGATATCTAAGAATTGTGGCAACCTCTTTCATCAAAACTGGACGTTACTTTCATGAATTATACTCTCAAACCTGTATTGCGGTTGTGGATTATGGTGATGTGCTTTAATTATGAGAATCCGGTTGGTCTGGAGGATGGGATACCCAACCTGTCATACACCTGGATCTACGTACCCGACTTTTCAATTCTATAAGATTTTTTCCTCTCGAGCTGCTCATCGCCTGATTCGCAGATGCAAGAAACAGGAATACGATACTATCCATCACACTAAGAAAGCCAAACGCCCCAGCTACGTGTTGTGCACACATTATATTATACCTGTCGATACACCGTAAAGAAACGAAAGACCCTATCAATATGGTATTCGAATAATGTATGTCATATAGACAAATGCGTGAATTGAGAATCATTGAATGATAACACAAACCTGCAGTGACAAAAATCCCAGAGCCATCGCTCAAAGTACAGCCCGCAGTAGTACACGAGTACAGACGTACCCTAGGGGAAGAGAGAATCAAATGGCATTATGTCAACAAACTAATTGAAGATATTGATATTATGACAACAATCTTCAGGTTTATATAGTGTGGGATGTGGGATTATATAGTGTGGGATGTGGGATTGCGTGTTGATTGAGTGTTAAAGGCACCGGCCTAGAAATCCGGTGGTCTGAGAGTTCAAAGTTTCGATCTCCGCCATGGGCCTTTTTGAAAATTTAAGGAAAATGTTTATTGTGGGAGTTTTCATTATCAAAATACACCCCAGGTTCTCATAGTTAGGCAAGATATCCTAGCAAAAGCAGACGATAAATTGTAAGTATCAAGTGCAAGTTAAAGATCCATTGTTAGTTGGAAATTAAAGGAAGATTAGCTGACAAAGGCGCCACCCGATTAAAATTCAAAAGTCCTACCTACTAACGGTCACTCTAGCCGTATGAATATAATACTACCTTCTAAAGACGGATAGGGAATGCCCTCTTGGCGAAGGAAAATACCAATGTGTTTCATGAAAAAACAACTCAAAATTTTATAATTGCTCACTGATTTTATTTTATACATACCGATATTTTCTTCCCTCACCCACAGGTCCATTGCAGTACACTGAATTGTCTCGGGTTCCACACTCAGTGGTGTTACCGACGTCATAGCTGAATATGACTTCACGCTGACCATCTGTCCATGAAAGAAGAAACACAATTATTCAGATGCTGTGAAAGTGCTTAGAAGGCGTTGAAGAAAAATTGTCATGTCTTTCTTAAGCTCTTTCGTTCGTATTTTCTTTTTGTATCTTTCAATTTCTTTAATTCTGTCTGTCTGTCTGTCTGTCTGTCTGTCTGTCTGTCTGTCTGTCTGTCTGTCTGTCTGTCTGTCTGTCTGTCTGTCTTTTGCCATAAATAAAAATACAACTGTAAGGGAAGCAATCAGAAAAAAATCAGTATATACCTCCAACAAGTTCACGAATCTTAGTTTCCCAACCCTCGTCATTCGCTCGGTATACAGTCCTGAAACCATTTCTTCGGGCCTGTGACCACGTGGGAAGCCCCTTGTTGAACTCCTTCCAGTCAGCCAGAGGTGGAATACCTGATAGGAGATCGATAGTGAATAAGACTTAGTGTATGTGCACGTTTTACTTTAAACCAAAGCCAAACCAGATAAGCGTTTACTGTTGGCATGAGCTTAATTAGATAACTTTGTTTTGACAGTTAATTCTACAACATTTCAAAGTTTTATCAAAGTACCGGATGCTGTGCTGCTTACCTTTATCACAGAAGTCATCCTGACACACCAGTAGGCCAAAAGACACAATTTCTCCGTTAGTGTTGTCCAGTAAGCAAGTAGCACAGAAGGTCACCTGGAACATGCTCTCATCGAGGATATCCTCCGAAGAAGACTGTGGGACTTTAACGATATCTGGCTTCAACAAAGGCGCTGAGGATAAGGAGTTATTGTTGGTAAGCATATCAAGTAAATAGATCTTTGAGATTTGATTGTAAACATAATAACCAGTGCCCTGGATCTTTTTTTTTATCAAAGTTTATAAAATATATATTTTGAAAATTGATATTTATAAAATATATTTTATTGAGTTTAGCTCCATGTGTCATTGGTCTCGACTTGTACGTGTTTTGGTACTTTTAAATTCAAATGTCACATTTTAAAAGAAGTTAAATGTGTTTGTGATGATAGTGGTGATGGATAAGTAGATTCATCGCTTATCCTGTCGATGTTATTATTGTATACCATTCTGGTCGGGAGATCTAAATCCTGTGACAGGTTTATCTTGTGATAAGTATACGAGTGAGTTCAGTTGATTTGCCCTTCAGATGCCACCAGGTTACCCGTTAAGTTTCTTTTTATCTCTTTTTGTTCATCATATTTCAGTACTTTTACTTCGATCGCTGATGAAATAATTGGAAAGAAATTCAAATTCCTCGGCAAATGAGTCTGATTGTCACACAAACATAATTTGACATCGATTGCTAAGACCGCCATCTTTTTTTTCGAAACAGGAATTTTCACGTGTACGGGCTCAAATTCGACTTGGAGGCTGTGCAGGTATTGTCTGAATTACTTCATTTTCCGCCCGAATCTGCCCGATTTATTCTTGTTTGCGGTCTGAAGCTTTCCTTCCCTCGGTCTCGTACGCATATGGCTGTACACAGGCGCATAGCAAGGATTTTTAAAAAGGAGGGATATAAATTTGTTGATTGCCAAATCAATGCCCGCGAAGCAGCCGAAAATGTGAAAATGAGATAAAAATTATGCGAATTAAGAGCATTTTGGACTCAAATTATTTAAATTTTATAGATACCTCGGCGTGAGTCGAGCGTCTAGTGTGGTCAGTTTAGCATACTTTCTTTATTGCAGTTGCACTTGCGTACCTTTTCAGTATTTTATAGCTTTTCAGAATATAATATTATTAAAATTTGATTGCATCACATTTTCATATTTAACTGTTTTGAAGTTTAACTATCAACCTGTTAATTATCTTTCTTAGACAGTGAACTTAATGGGAAAGTTTATGAATTGAATAAAATATATTCCCTCGTATAGTTTGTGCTAAGTTAGAGGGAAATATGAAGTTATAGGGTTCACGCTTCTACATCTTATTTTAAAAATGCAGATAACTGTTTGGCAAGAGGTGGTATAATTTTCAGAAGAAAGTCAAGGATGAAAAATTACTGCTGAAACCTGAAGGTGACTAAGTATAACATAATAAAAATCTTAGATACTTTTAACGATTATACATTGTCTTCTCATGCTTTTATGTACTTTTACTGTGATATCTATGTATGTTGTTACATGCATGTTACACGTATCATATTGTTGAATAGCTAAATGACCAGATGGAAATTGTATATCCTTGTACGAAAGAATCTTTATTGATCATTGATGTACATAGTCTTCAGTCTTCATGTTAAAAAAAGAAAAAAAAAGAAAAAAAAGTATAACATACGATTTCCTTCTGACTGGAAAATTTGCATCTCCCTTTCTCCCCTTGGAATAGTATCTTCCACGGTAGCTGCAATCTGTTGATGAAAATTGTAATAAGATGGATGCACAATTCACGTACAGGTTGCTCAAACAAAAATTCATGTTGAAAACCTGAATCCACAACGTTTCATTATGTTCCATACATGTGCACTCTCATTGATCAATTATGATCACGATAAAAATCTGATTTTGTGAAAATGTAGGCTTATCTCTCTACAAGCTTTGCAATGCTCGATAGTTGTGCGTTCATATGATGAAAAACAATTATAGAAATTACAGGTGTATTTCTTAAATAAATCCCTAGTCCCTACTTTAACAATGTGCTTCAATATCAAAACCACAGCAGATTCTCATAGATGCCACAAAAATGGTTTTAAAGAAAGAGTTTTTGTCTTAGCCGATTCAAAGAATACCTTTATAGCCATAAACGGAATATTATACGCTAGCTGGATAGACTCGATCAAGAATAGTATATATGGGCAATTAAAAAAAATGCCCTGGAGTTTTAGAGGTCAACTTGCTTGCTTCTGAGACAGCAGTTGACAGCACAAACCCCATTGAAGCACCAATAATTATTTTGTGTGTCACCATCTATACGAAAGACGTAAAGTATTTAGGAGACGAGGATCGTGAAAACACACATGATTAAATAGAAAACTAAAGTTTGATATTTTCTTTTAAATTATATTTTAGTTGGAGCCGATTGAATCGGAGAGTGCATCAACGTTTGTTGGTGATTAAGTACACAATGTATCTTTTAAATTAAGAACAATTCTGACTAATTGTTTGCATCTTTTAGACTTACTTTGAATTCGTAGAGTGCTTGTGGTAAGACGTTCGTTCGGTAAGTGTAATTATTCCTACATTCAAGGTCATCTATACTTGGCCTAATAATCTCAGGGTTTGCCGTCGGCAATATAACATCCTGGCGCTCAAGTTTCTGAAAAAGGAATTAGAAAATATTGATAGACATTGAAATACGATTTTATACTGCTTGCACTCGTACATAGAAACATAAGCTCACAAGCATTTATTAAATGTACTCGCACGGACATTTATGCTATGCGTATCTATATATGGAACCTTATATAAATATACCAAATCAATGACGTTTGTGGAACCTTATATAAATATACAAAATCAAATGACGTCTGTGGAACCTTTTATAAATATACAAAATCAATGACGTTTGTGGAGCCTTATATAAATATACAAATCAATTACGTTTAATAATTTCTGCCTTAAGATAAAACAAATATTATATTGACATCCTATTTACATATCGAATGGTATTTACATATTTGTGATCAACATTTTTGCTTCAAATAAAAATTCATACAAGTGAATCCAACAGAAACTGAAAACTGTGCTCAAACTGTGATTTGAAAATGATTTCGAAAAGGATACACTGTTTGGTTCTCGGTCTTTCTGGCTATCAAATGGAGTGTTTAAATAATGTTCTAAACAAAGACCAAAGGCTGTATATTACTACATCATTCAAAAAGTAATGCATAAAGATTGATACAAGTTTAATGTTGACAAGCATAGTGAAGTATCATACATCAAATTAAAGAAGAAAGTTTCAGGATAACATTTTTAATCTTCAATAATATACGCTCCTTGTCTCTAGATGGCCTTGGCCAATCTTTGAACCAGTCCCTGTATACCCCTGCGGTAGAACTCTTGGGGCTGGTATTTGAGCCAAGACGTGACCGGCTGACTTTAACTCTTTGTCATCGTCATGATGGATTCCTCTCAAAGCTGATTTAAGAGGACCAGACAAA
>JAUUEB010497710.1:0-10450 GCA_032362205.1 Clione limacina
ATCTCTTCTTCTTCGTCTTCTCTTTAGCTATTTTAGAGGAAATCGGGTGACGCCGATGTGACGAAGTCGCTAGTTCAACAATATTCAACAGGAAATAGTAAAAAGAACTTAATTCTGTCAACAATGTTCTTTACAAACATGTTTAGAAAACGCATTTAGAGAGCCACTAAAGTAGCCTCTGTTTGTTTGAGATTCCTACAGCGTGTTCACCAAATAAACAAAAACATATTGCTGAAGCTTTATATTACTGAATGAATGATGTGTAGCCATAATGTGAAGGGTTTATAAAAAACAAAATTGTAAGAGTTAAGCAATAATGTGTAGCCCTGGAAAAGATTTATATAGAGAAAAAATACCTTATTCCCGTTAGAGTAACTTATTGACTAATTTATAATACAAAGCCCTAACTTTTCTTGCCTGGTTGATTATTGATTTATATAACATATGTAACATTATCGTATTGTACAGAGAATCTCAAAACGCATCTCATTATTGACCCACCATTATGAATAGGATCTAGATAACTCAATATTTAACACTATTAAAAACAAGATCTTAATGGGTTATGATTCATAATTTGCCATACACGATCGTGAATGATTCATCGTTAAGCACCTATTGATAAACTGTCTTATCAAGACAACTAAATACACCATGATTAAGACACCGGTTTAAATGAAATAAATTCATAATAAATTTGGACTTGGTTAAATCGTTGTAAATATACCTAAATTATTCACAATGTTCACTTAATCATAAATTTCATGATTTCAAAAACTGTAAGAACAAAAAAAGTGTTACTGTTTAACATGACAATTGTTGAGCGTGTAAAGAGCTTTCTTTATATACGTCTCGCGACCGGTTCTATTTCCGTACGTTAAATTAAACATTCACAACAAATGTATTCAAAAACCTCAACCTGAAGGAACCATGACCGCCTATCCCCTTCAAGACTGATCCGAGTTAGGACTGATCAATTCAAGACTGTAATAAAAAATCGATTACGTACATAATGCAACAAGCCCTCCAAATGTTATAAATAATTTACACTACAAAAGGCATCAAGTTCTGTTCATACTGTTTACAACTTTTTCTTTATTCTCATAACAAAAGATTGACACCCACTTGAAACTCAATACTGCCTATATTGGTTTCATTGACATTATTGTCAGGATTAAAAACTGTCTCATTTTTATTTGTGGGAGGGTGGGTACATCGTGAGGCGTATGGTTCTATTTATAGCCGCAATCACTCCATGACTTATTGGTTAATCAAAAATGCACTGTGGGTTCTAAATTGGTCTAGACTCATACATCACAGAACATATTGATCTTCAAATTAAATGAACAATAAATACGTATAGAGCTGTAAACCTTTACACAAATGAAGAATAAAAGAAGTTAAACACAAATAAAACATATGAATAAAAGCAACAACAAAACGATCTTATGATACATTCTAACGTATGCCAATATATACTTAAGGTCAGTATAATGATTTACAACGTTTTTCATGATGTAGCTGCAATACATTTAAATATTTGTTTGAGATCAACTTAATCAAGTCTTTTGATCAACTTGTTTGCTTTAAATTAAAGTTTAAAGATTAAACGGGTGAAACTCAGTATAACAAACAAGTTGGTACTCAAAAGAAATCTTGCTCTTCAAGATAATCGGATATAAAAAAAGCTTTGAAATATAAAATTAGATGATGTACATTTGTTGATAACATACTTCATATAGATCTCAACTATAAACATGCAGACGGTAAATGTTGAAGATTTGATTATTTATTGTCTATCATTTACATTAATCCAAGATAAAATTTGTTTTAAGGAGAAGAAAAGAGAAGAGAAGAAAGTATCACAAAAATATGACCAGTCCTTATAAAGTATCACTCTATTCATAAATGTTTAATATGTAGGTACTTATAATTGAAGACAACTTTTGTTTAGGAATAAAGGAAAGCTTTTGTCGCATGATCACTGGTTTATTTTTTTAACTATAGAAAATAAAACGAAATTGTTAACAAATATTTTCAAATTGCTTTATTTTTTCTCGGTTCTTTCTTTTTGTTGTCAAAGTTTTACCAGTACTTAATTGGTTTTTTCAATATATGATCACCCCCAAAGGAGGAAACGACTTTGTAGCTTAATGAGTAAGCAAAATAGTAGTAAACGCTACACATAAAAAGCACAAAACAATATAGTCTTAACCGGGTAACGATTTTTACTAGTACTAAATGGGGTTTTTCAATATATGATCACCTCAAAAGGAGGAAACGACTTCGTAGCTTAATGAGTAAGCATACGCTACACATACAAAGCACAAACCAGGATAGTCTTAACCGGGTTACAATTTTCACATTGATCGAGTGAGCCATTCAGTGCAGCACCCTTTTTCTATATCTTATAATGTCGTTATGCTTTAAACCAGCAGCCTTTGATTGCAAGTCTGGCTAATAAAGTATAGACAACTTCACTGGAGCCCTTTTCACCACAAAAGTATACCAGAGAATTTATTTCCGAGGAAATCCCAAATAAAACTTGTATCGTAACACGTTTGAAGTTATATTAAGATAGGCTCCAATAAAATGGAGGAAAAGATCACAGAAGATTATTTGTCAGCACCTGACAATGATATTAAACGTGAAGCTCTCAGAAAGATTGATAAAGACAGCAAGAACATGTATGTTAATAATGTCGTTAGGATTCAAACCAGCGACCTTTGATTTCATTAATGACAACCTAACGTCAAGAAAACTGCAGACATAAACACCACATAAGCATATCATAGGATTTCTTTACGAAGAACGCTCAAATTAAACATATCTTATTACCGTATGAAATTCGGTAAGTATAACCTTATTTGAAAGGAGGGACAGAAAATGTAGACGTTTCTGTTGTCAGCACCTGATAATGACACGTGACGTGAATACAACTCGTGGAATGGTTGTTAAAAACAGGGGAATATTTATGCTACTATCATGAAGAAATCATCAAACAAATAGTTCTTGTGTGTGTAGATAATGATGTGTAATTTGCTCGACATTTCAGTCAATAAAAAAGAAGTTTCATAAGTAATGAAAGCGCTTTACATTAATTCGTGTCAAAACGAGACGAAGCTCACCTGTCAGATGAGACTTTCACAGAATAACACCATCCAAGCGGTAGGTTGTTCGGGGGTAGATTGACTCACATCCGAATAATTTCTAGATCACTGAACTTGATATTCCCTTTTTGGGGTTGAACGACTACTCTTGAGCTATTTATACAGCAAACGTATAAATACACTCTTCTGATTTGTTGACAGGTCGTACTGCATTACCAAGATGTGTTAACTATGTTAGAAACCTCTTTTCTTTCCACACCCCTGCATGTTCCATTTACAAATGGCATTGCCATAAATACGAACATATATATGCCCTTTATCCAAACAGGCTGACCCTTTATCCAAACAGGCTGTCCCTTTATCCAAACATGCTGACCCTGTATCAAAACTTAATACAAACACAACTTTGTCCTAAATCCAAACATGTCTTGTCTTTACCCAACAAACAATAATTTTATGTTTTCTAATAAAGTCTAACTTTAAACAATGTATCAAAAATGTTATAATCAACAAAAAGGAGCATATCTGAAAAAAGGCCAAACTTTTATTTGAATGCAATACACATGCATCAAGTGGGAAACGCTCAGTTTTTATTGTACTTTATTGAAATGTATATTGTATATATGCATGAATCAAATACGCTGTGCGCCCTGCCCAAGACCCTGTTCATCTGCGCCCTGCCCAAGACACTGTTCATCTGCGCCCTGCTTCCAAAACCTGTGACCTGTCCAAGACTCTGATCACCAGTCAGGCCTGCATACTGGACAACAACTTGTCCTCTACCTCGTCCAGCATTTTGCCCTTTACCTCGTTTTGCACCCAGACCTCTACCATGTCCCTTTCCTCTTCTCTCTGCCTTCTTCCTCAATCTGTCTTGCTTTTTCTTGATTCGTTGGGCCAACCTATCTTGCTTTTTCCTGATAATCTCAGTACCTGTGTTCTGCTTGTCTCCTAAGCTGAAAATGACTCAGCCTCAGTTTTTTCAGATCCCCGTTCCAATTCTTCATCAACTGCGTCTTTAGGGTAGTTGGAACTCTAAACGCCACTTATAGTCATGACGAACTCCATGATGTCCCGATAGTCACTGCTTTGAGTGATGGGTTGTGCGTCCTGCTAAAGCTCTGCTCGCCTATCTGACCTACACCCTGCCCAAGACCCTGCTCGCCTGTCAAACCTTCACCCTGCCCAAGACCCTGCTCGCCTGTCAAACCTACACTTTGCCCAAGACCCTGCTCGCCTGTCGGACCTACACCCTGTCAAGGACCCTGCTGATCGCCCGTGAAACATACATCCTGCCTAAGACTCTGCTCGGTTGTCGGACCTACACCCTGTCCAAGACCCTGCTCAGCTGTCGGACCTATACTCTGCTCAACCTGGTGAGTCGCTGAGTTTGTGCCACTGTTCTGGGAAGAAACATGTTCATCAAAAGGGTCAATTATATGTATGTCCATAGGCCATACACCAGTAGCACTGAAATATTTTGTATGAGCTCCCTGTCGTCCATTAAAGCCCGTGCTTCCTTGAACATTAAAGGAAAGCTTTTTCCTGTCAATAAATCTTGCAGGATTTTCAAACATGGAATTATTGAAAGCAAATTTATATTTTGTTTTAAATGGTTTGAAAACAACTTTATCCAAGGGTTGAACTGCCTTTTCAAGCAAAGGAAGCATTTCGTGGCTGTAATAATAGAAGTTTGGGTCGTGTAGGGCCACAGCTGGCAAGAAATATATTTTCAAACCTGAGGAATAATATAGAACATTGTGAATTCTCTATTTTACTAAAAAGATCTTTTGTTTGACTGGTTTTTTTAAATGCATTTAGGAAAATAGTTAGCTTATCTCTCATCCGGTCAGGTGGCCTAGTGGATACCACACCCACTTCAGGAACCTTGTATCCTTGTGGTTCCGGTTTTGACTCCCCTCATGGGCTTTTATTTGGTATGTGCATATTGGCCCATGCCCAGTGTCTGGATAATGTGCCTGAGTGTGATGTGAGACAATCTTGTAAAGTATTGGACGCTCAGCGAGGCCTGTCGGGAAGATACAAATTTTATTCAAATACATAACTATTTAACAATTCAACCATTTGTTCCTTATCCCCTCCCCCGGGGAGTCAACACAGGCACTTTTTTACTTCTAAAGATTATGCGCTTTGGGGATAATGTCTGTGGTCAAAAGCCATGCCAATCGGGGAGGGGAGGAATATAGGAAGTCTCTAAAAGTTGAAGGGGGGGGGGCAAGGATCAGCCAAGTTTAGCTTATGCATGGTCACGGAGTTCAGAGGTATGGCAAGAAACAGTCAAAAGTTTTCACGTGTTGTTTTCACGGCGACCATCTTGAATTTATGTAAATTGAAAAAAATCCGACCAAGTGACATTTGATAAAAGAAGCTAATTATGTGCTCAGATTCTTCTTTGACACGAATAAAAAAATAAAGTTCACATTTTTTGTTTATTTCAATGGTTTGTGTAACATCGATAATATCATCTGTTAAAATGTCAAATCTCGCCATTACACTAATGAAATATTGTAAAAAAAATGAGAATGACCTTGAATTATCAATTTGGCCTTGAAAATGAAATAGGCAGGTCCTGTAGACTTTGTGTTTAACACTTACGTCCAAGTCGAAGTATGCCGTTTGTAATTAAAAATTTGTTATCTAGCGCAAGGAAACCGGAAGTTGAAACATCTATCAGTATTTCAATCTTGAATCATTAAATTGACAGTAATAAATGTCGTATTATACAATTTGGTAGAAAATAATAAACAAAAATGTGACTTCTACCTCAAATCACACATAAATACATTTTCGTGTAAATGACCTTGAAAATTAAAGCACTTCTTGTGCGCTTTTAACATACGAGTGTCTAAGACTAATGAGATATAAATCAAGATTTCATTTCTACACACCTCCCTAGCAAAATCAATCCTAGCCCGCTTGGGAGCGGAATTTTTGCAATTTTCTTATCAAAACAAGAATTTGGCAAGAATCTCGGTAAGAGTTGAACAACCACATAACTGGTTTGTCCCACAGCCAATCCCGAAGTGTACGTGTCAAATTCAATTGAAATGACTGAGCAAACGAAAGCAAAGTTTCTTGCTCGTTGCCAAAATGCTTTAATGACTCAATAAGCAGTCCTTATGAGGCAAGCAAACTGCACTCAAGGTTCGCTCTGAGTAATAAGAATGTCAATATCCTTCATAATATTCTAAGTGGTTTTGGTGCGAATAACTTTTGGTGTAGCCTTTTTCTTGGCATTGTAATATTGCAAACAATCTGAGATTTAGTTTGAAATAACAAGGTGTTCTATGTATACTTATACATATTTCAAAACGTCCGAGGAGGGCTGTATTTATCTTGCAAGAGAGTTTCTAATGGCGAACCGCGAGCATAAATATAATTTTTGATCAAACTAACCTGAGAGATACATTGTTTCTCCGTTTCCGGATCATCGGCCTATAATAGGCAGACTTGTCCTTATTGGGAATAATTTGATGTTGTACACATTAAAGTGTGCATGTCCGTCTCGATGGCATATAGTGCATTCCTTCCCCTCATTACTTCTACCTTCACCTAGTTGGGATTAGCTGTTTCATGGCGCCATTTACGTCTGATTAATTGTGATCTTTTGGTCAAGTCTGGGCCTTTATATTTCAGGATGGCTAGCTTTTTTTGTATACGTCGCGCGCATTTTCGAGTGCTGCACTTGTATCTGCTGCATTTCCTTAAGGACTCCCACTTCACCTCTGGTCATTGTCATTTGTTTCTTAGGTCCCACACTAAGGCCGCAGATGTTGTTTTTTAATATGTGCCAGGTCGCTCTTGTGGCCATAGAAGCGCTGTTAGAAAGTTGATTATCTGCTGTGTATATATGTCTTCCTCACAGAGGGGTGGTTATGGTGGCTTTTTAGATTCATAGAAACAGTGCCCATCTAAAATACATTTCTTTGCATCCTGACAGCTGCATTTCTTTTTAATGCTGTTGTCCTTGTTGGAGTTTGACAGTACTTTGGCGTTATGTCTTGCTATTATGGCCTTCACGTTTGGTGTGCAGCTGTATCTGTGTGTGACGAGATGCCTGTTAATGATTTTGTGCAGCTTGTCTTTCCTCATAGGTGGGAACCACTGGTTGATATCTCTTACCCAAATCAGTTTTGTTATTGCGACGTTGTATGGTGTATTACACCAAGTTATCCGTCTTTTTCTGCGGAGTTCCAATGTGATCTTGAGTCTGTTCATTTTGAAAAGTGTATTATTATAACATTTGGAATAAATAAAAGTTAAATTGCATGACCTCTGTTCACTTTTTTCTATACTTTTTCGTGTTGTTTTGGTCTACAAAATGTGTGCTTTACTGAAAGTTGCCTATGTGATTTTGAATTGTTCACCTTAAAACACGGAAATAATACAGTGATGAGAGCTGGTTCAGAAAAGATCAATAACTCCAGAAATATTCCTCATATTGATATGAAATTAACTTTTTCTGAAAGGAAATTAAATTTTGCATACATTTCAATTTTCTAGCCTGCCCTACTTTTTAACCTACACTAAAGAGACGACATTGGGGCACGCTTTTCATCGCTTTTTCTGGACAAAAACAGTGCTGATTCAGCAGTTTATCCGACAGGTACTGGAAGTAGGGCAGTTCAATTTGAATTATTACCCCTTAAAATGCTCTTCCTCAAAAGACCATGAATTTGGTATATGTCAAGGTCAGGTCAAAGGTCAAAAGATGTCAACTTCTAGGGGCCAAAGTTTGCCCGTCTTCTATAATGCTAAAAAATGATGATTTCGACATTTGGCTCCGTAGGGAAAGAGCTAGGGGGCGATTTTCCCATAGAGTTCATAGAGCTCATAGAGTAATATATAATAACGGCAAAAAAAAACAATTTTGAAAGTCATGTGTCTAAAAGACAGAAAACCTATCACAAGATAAGATCCGCGTTTTTAAGTGCTCTACGTAAACTTGTTCACATACATAATATGTATAAGGAAAATCTGAAGTCGAGCTAATTGTTATTATTGTTTAAGTACAATAACAGGACACGATGTTAAGAGAGCAAACGGTCAAGTAGTATCTGTTTTCTAGTGTACGTGTGCAGCGTTAGAATGTTCGAGAAATGAATTTCTTTCTAACTTTCAACTTCTTTTAACCTTCCTTATTTGTCCAAATTATCACAGCGAGAAACTACGCGTCTTTTAAAGTAATTTCATCAACATAATAATGTAATCATCACAAAACTTGTATAGATAAAGAACATAGAAAGAATGTGGGTATATTGCATAAACGTTTTAGTTACAAATAAAGGTTATAACCTCATTGAATTCATAGAAAAAAAATATATTTAACTGAACCACAAAATATCTGTGTTTCATTTGACATATTTCATATATCCTCTAAACGTAAAGAAATTTGTGACTATATTGAATTCAGCACATTTCAAAGAATATTTATTCACGTGATGTTTTACTGGCGTACGTGAGCGTCTGAAGGATTTCCATGTGAACTCGCTATTTATAACTTTTTTTGCTGATTCGTGTCATCTTGTGTACACTTCAATGTCCACTTATTTCGGTGAAGTTTCTAATGTAACTAGCGGTAACAAAAGTTATTCCCATTATTTGTCGTTCATAACTTCGTTATTTTACAAATCATTGTATTTTATTTTTGTTTTGCAACTTAAAATTCAAGACAAGAGTATTTGTAGTTAGTATCTATTCCGATAAAAAGAAATATTTTATGTCAAAAAATGAGTATAACACATATGGTGCAATAATTCAAAATGAATGTTTGAGGCACTTTACTTTTGATTTTCTTAACACTTTAAAAAATATATTAACATACAAGTCCAGTACGGGGCGAACTGATTTTTGATATGCCTGATTCCTCTTATTATTAAGTTAAATGAGCATTGAAGGAATATGAAAACAGATGCCACCATTAGTCCAAAACCCAAACCCCTTATCCATGCACCCCCCGCCCCGATGTGACCTTTTTTTAGAAACAAACGCGCATATGCTCAATAAAAGGGGGTTGCTGTTAAAATTAGTCGATTATACCCCCCCGTGCACATTTTTAGGGGGGGGGGCGGGTACTACTCATTCTGGAACATTAGGAGCTCATAGAAAAAATATCATATAGGTCGGATAGGCGACTGGGGGCATGCATGGATTAGGGGTCTAGGTGCTGGTTTATATAGGCCGTCTCTTCAAGTACATTCAACTTGAAAACCACGTCAAAATAACAAGGTAAATTCCAAAGAATGTAAAACAAAACAAGATCAACCTTGTTAAGGCTTTTTAACATGGACCAGTTTGGCTTCAGTATATCTAACATTGAGTGAACACAAGGGCAGGCGCGCATTTGAGATCCAAAATGCTCTAAATTTGCACCATTTTCCAGTAATCTAAAAAATTTGCGGCCGTTTCTTTGATAATATGTTCTTAATTGCTCTATATTTGCATCATTTTGAACTAATCTAAAAAAATTCGCACGCTTCGCGGCCATTGCTTTGATAATATTCGAGGTTGTCCCCCATTTCAAAATCCTGGCTACGCGCCTGCACAAGGGCATTAAAAAGGGAAAGAATTAATAGTGAAAGATACAAATCTTTGATTAAAATGGCCCAACATGCAAGGCTGAAGTTAAAACACATACAATATCATGGAAAACACCTCATTAACTGTTGTATTTGACATTATGAACTCACTGGAAAAATCAAACCAAGTTAAGGTGGAAAATTTGACGAATAAGTAATTTTCACATAACTCTTTATATTCAAATTAATGTTATTAGTCTTCATCAATATGCAAATAAGATAATTGGCATATTCTAAAAAAAACAAAAAAAACATGATTTAATCTTTTTTGACATAAATTTGCTTTATCAAGCATTTGAATGTTTGAGATATTCTCTTTTTAAAACTATCCTTACCTTTTCTGAGGAATGGGTTATATCTTCGCATATTCATCGATTAAATGTTGTGGAAATCAGTTTTATTTAGGAGATCTAGACACTGAGATTTTGTCGGGGGGATAAGAATCATCCACTAAAATCTGAATTATAAAAAAAGTTTTAATTTACCGGCCAATTTGTTTCAATAAACAGACAACAACAATAACCCCATGTCGTTGTGGAAAAACAACTAAATATGGCAATATTTTTGTCAGCAGAATAAATGTCTACCATCAATGTAGCTCGACCTCTATAACACAAACAACAAAAAACGATTAACTGTCGAAGATGAAGAACAACAATAAACACGGACACATTCTGAGCATGTTGTTTTTTTTCCATTGGTCAGCCTTAGTGGTCAGTTCGTCCAGCTTGATTTTTTGGC
>JAUUEB010497721.1:0-18532 GCA_032362205.1 Clione limacina
TCGGATTTTGACTCTAGACATATGGAACTATTAAGAAGTGCAAAAAAATATTCTTTATACTACAATTTTGGGTAATGCGGATATTTAGCATTTCACTGCCGGACTAATATATTGCTTATAAGATCAAGTTGTCAGAGAGCATGTTGATTTTCTCAATTTTGGTTAAAAATCTCAAATTTGGGTAAAGATTGTACAATGACTTGGCATAAATTTGTTCTCTTAGTGCCTTCCATTAGGGAAAACACTAATATATTTCTAATTAAAGTTTTTTTGTAATCAAATTGTTTTTGTCTTTTAAAGGGCGATAATCATGACTCAAAGACGAAACATCAGTTATTACCCCTCAAATATCACAATTTGACTTCTACATCTCGGACAATAATTAAAAAAAACTATAAAGAGAAATTAAGAGTGAAACGTATAAAACAAGTCTCAGACAATAGTGTTTTAGAATAAACAATATTGAGTGCATTGGAATTTACAGTTTAACCTGTAAGAGGACAATTACCGACATAAGTTACAAAAAAACATAAACTCAAAATTGTACTTTTCAAATATTTACTCCCATCATTTTATTTGAACAAGTATTGCCATTGTCCAACAGATGGACAATTGGCGTTATCACTTGTTGTGTGATTTCAACCCGTAATACCAATGTATTAAAACTAATATAGAATACACAACAAATAGAATATTTTTAATGGGTAAGATTTCCATTGTCTTATCAACCCCAGTTAACAATGGAACTTGTAGTTTGAAACATGAAAGATCAACCAATAACAAAATATGCCGTCACTGCTTATAAAAAGCCATAAGTAATTGTAACAGGAACATAGAAACATTATAACCTTGCATACGTACACGTCAAGGACATAGCCAACCGCCAACAGAGTTATACAAACACCCACACAGACACAACTAAACATATAAAGCTATACAAATTTAAAAATACAAGCAACGCATTAATTTACAATAATAAGCATCAGTAAACAACACGTTAATGCAGACCAATACAAAATTAGACATAAATATATATTTTAAAAAATTCATAAATTTTGTAATCTCGGAGACAATACAATTGTCCTAGTACTATTTCTCTTTAATGAATCAAAACTTTGTGACAAAAAATACTAAAATACTTAAGGTTTTAAAGCATTTACCAGTGTTAAAAAGTTCACAAATTTTTACATCGTGGGTCAAAAGTTCCCTTGGTAAATATTTTTTCCTTACAGTGTCAAATCTTTTGCAGTTAATTACACTAATATATTTGTCTTCAACTACTCGACAAATTTCACAAACTCTAACTGAAAAATACAACATTGGTGTGAACCAGTTTTCCTTTCTAATATTAAACTGTGTGAACCTAGTTTAAATTTAGCAGTTCTCAGATACTGATCTTTTATATCTGTTAAATATTTTCTTATATACAAGCTGGTCTTTCTTCATCTATATGTTTAAACAGTCTGTGATCGCTCAGATTATTTGCTTCACAAACAAAGAATATATAGCAAAGAACTCAATAAGGGTCGTAATTCAGTCAAGTTACCATTTAAACAGACACACACAAATACAGACATACAGACAGATCAGAAGAAAATATACCACTCTCACATTATAATTGTGGTCGTGGAATAAGTACATACGTTAAAACATGAACGTCTTCCATCCGCACGATAATACACTTCGTTGGATCACTGGTGTCATTTAATGGATGGCCAGTCTGTACTTTAGAATTGGTGACTGATGTCGGTCTGAGGGTCTGGATCGTTGGTGTCAGTGATGGATGGTCCGTTTGTATTTTTTACTTGGTGAATGATGGTGTTAAGGGGTTTTGCAGATTGGTGTCATTCGATGTATGTACTCCATGCTTGGTTACAGTTGGTGGTCTGGGAGTCTGGCACAGGAAGGCCTTGTCGAGCAGTTTTGAAATCTGGGCGAACATACACGTCTTTATAATGAGGATCTTTAAAATATGGCATGAAGTTAATATTTGAGTTTGTACCTAGCTTGTGGTCTTGAATAATCATGCTGCTTAGGTATGGGTTTGGATAGAAAAAATGGTACGATTTTTTTGTATTTTAGAAAAACACAAAACATCTTTAAAGCTTTAAAAAATAATAAATTTAATTGATTTTATATATGAAACAATGAAAATGTGAGTAAATCATAATCTATTTAAATAATATAGCGAAAACAAAACTAAAACCCAACTTGTCCAGTATATGTTCCATTGCTTTAATGCATTTTTTTACACAAATCAAATGCATTCAAACTATGGAACATAAACTGCACAAGTTGGGTTTTGTTTTCTTTAACCTACTATTAATCATTCTAAAAACAAACCCTACTGAATCCTCGCTGATCCTTGGTGCAGTATTCCTTGTTGGACTCGAACTGAAACCCTTACACCTTTGTTGAGATACGACCATAAATTAACTAGAATGGCATTATATCCATTTTTCAGCATCATTTTTAAAGCCACGCCTTTCAATTTCTTTCTATCTCTCTATATCAATCTATCAATCTATCAGTCAGTAAAAAAAATGCTTCACTGCTTCATATAAGTTCAAAATAAGTACATACTGAATTAAGAACCCGCGCTTTATGTCACTTATAGTGAACACTTAATAATTCCGGTGCACTTCCGTTGTTGTTATCTCAAATCGAAAAGTCCATAGTGCTCTTTGAAGATCGCGATAAATATAAGCATTATAAAAGAATTTCGCAGTCAGAAATGAACATAACCAACTTTTCCAAATTTTAGACATCAGGGGAAAAGGAACAACGTCGGGGCACGGACCATATTGGGGCACATCAGTGTACTACGTGTGAAAGGGTTAATAGTTTTGCTCCAATCATTTAATTGTAATAGCCTCGCTTTCCAGAGTTGGCGTCACTTGTCGCCTGACATCGACGGTAACCGTTCTTATATCAAGGTAAGACCGACTCTTACTCTTTCATCATTATCTTTTAATTGTTTATGTTTTGTTTCCATATGTAAGTAATAACATGAAAGATATCTTTTTAAGTTTGCTCATATTAAGTCATGTTGCTTGGGCCAAATAATCAATTCGAATTTAACAACTTCTTATTTTGACAATTCTAGGGATTCAATGATTACCTACGGCTTCCGCCTTTGGAGCGAAAGTCCAATCGTTCGAATCTCTAACAGGGTTACCTAACTTGTTCAATTGGTCATTTAGCAGCTTTTATCTCATCAAGACTTGTCGATCCCATGTCAGTATACTATGACTGAATGGATATACTAAATGTGTTGTGATATTTAACATCTTAAATCTAAATGTCTAAAAAACACGGTTGTTGATATCATCCACCATGTTTTGATGGAGACGCTAAAGCCAATACAAAAAGTTAAATTAAAGTATAAATAGATGAGAAAGGTCACACAATGTGTTGCACTGTGTTAAATAATCAGAATTCGCAAAATACCGATTATGAAAATTTACAGAATTATAATAGGCAGAATCATTCAAACTTGATTGAATGAGTGAGTTAGTGAGTAGTGAGTGAGCATAAGTATTTAGTATTTAGCGCATTTCGCAATTCATCAAGGTCATATACAAGGCGGGCTCCAGATTTACGTCCCAACCATAGACTGTGGTTCAGTGGAGCGTGGCAGCAAACATACGTCACTTGCTGGATTCAAACCTCTCGCATACAATGCTTCTGGACGTGTAATTTTAAAAGTTACCTTGTTAATGATGCTGACTGTTCGGTCAGTCTTTGGCACAGCCTGATGCTTGATTTATCCAATATTCATAAGTGTTAACTCTATTCCGTGGCAGGATGGCCGAGTAATCGCAGAAAAACGTCGCGGGTTCAATCCCGTCAATGGTCACATTATCAAAGTAAAAAATCGTGTAAAGCTATCCTGGAATGTGGTTGGTGCATACCGCTCGTGCAAACAGATTTCACTATCAGTTACTTGAATGTCCACGATCCCTGGCAGGATCATGTACCTAGTCATATTGGGGACGGACGATAAACACGTAGACCCCGTGCTAGTCGCACGCTAAAGATCCCCTGTGGTTTCTCAAAGTATCACCCGGGCAAAATTAAAAAAGAAATGTCCTACCAAAAACTGTCGGACTCTGACAGTCTAAATAAAAAGAGTACTTCTGAAGACAAATAGCGACCGCCCTCTGGGCAAAGGGAAGCACCAAAGTGTTAACGCAAAAACATGTGTTGGGCAAAAAAAACATGAAGCAGTACGCTAACCAAATTCAGTCAACAACAGTTGACTTCGTTCGAGGTTAAAGCGAATGATCAAGAAGAAGAAGAGAAGAAGAACAAAAGGAAGACGGTGGTGAAAGTCGGGTAGAGATAAAACATGACACTAAATCAAAAATATGAGAACAATTTAACAGATTATAAAGCAAGCAAAATCAGAAAAATTAAATGAATTATTATGTTGTGTGTGGATGATTGATAGATAGAAGAAAAAGATTTATAAACAAGGGATAAAAAATGAGAGAAAGGAATAGAGATAGACAAAATGAAATGAATTAAGGTGGAAGAGGCAAGAGAGAGATGAGAAGAAGTCATGATTCACGATACAAAAAAAGAAACAATCAATGAAGTAAAGAATAAAGTGTGATACCAAACATGGATAAAACTAAAACAACAGACAGAAGAACTTAAAAGATACAAATAAAGAAAGAAGGCTCACTTCAAATTCATTGGGCCGATGATAAAAGAATGTAAGCAACAAAGAAGTAAAGAAAGGACAAGAAATGATAAGAAATAAAAGAATAAAGAAATGATCAATAATATTGCCTTAACGGGAATAAAAATCGCAACCATAAACTAATTTTCTAACTATTAAATTTGTTAAAGCCGCGACCAAAGGTTGGACTTGTTCATGGATCAAGTGACTTGCTAGCTTACCTGCTCATCACAAGATAAACATGTCACACACTTTGACAGAGATAAAAACAACAACATGTGAAAACCTTTGGAGTGGCATTTATATGTTCAAGTTTTAAGAAGACAGATAATCCACAAACAATATATGTTTGTATGAATATCTTTAAAATACATGTCTATTTTTGGATACATAATTATTTTTCAGAAGTCCAGATAAAAAAAACAATAGATTCTTATTCCTTTTTTCTGAGAAACCCAATGAGGCATGCGTTTTTTTTTCTTTTTTGCTCTCTCAAAAACACCACTTTTTGTCTCTATTCCTATTTTTTATTGTTGAATTTCAAAAACGCAAAAAAAAGTGCTGTACACTCAATAATTTCAATTTGCGCACTTATGTAGACCCTCTTTGTTTGAAGACAGGCCTTCTGGGTGAATTTTGGAAAAAAGAGGTAAAAAAAAACCTTTTAAAGTGTGATAAAAAAAAGAAATCCCATGTGGCAGCAATTTCATGATGCAGGCGGTGATAAGAATCTATTATTTTTTATCTGGCCTAAACTTACAATTTTATATTTTAATAAAAAATGAAGTTTCCTCTCATTTGGTTCAATATCAATATGATATGATTCTTTACAGAAGAAACATACTAATTAGTAAGTGACAGGGTGCTTTTTATTGAAGAGAATTTTGACAACTACATAGGTGCTTATAATCAAAACAAATCCTGTGTCAAATTCAGAGTGAAAAGTGTGTGTATCAAGCAAACTTGTGGATAACCTGCTCTTTTAATGTATGCATAAAAAATACTGCACAAGTTCTCAAAATTGACCTAAGATAGAACAGAAAAAATTGCGTAAATGCAGCTTGTTATCTGTGTTGTTCAATATTCTATTATCTTTTGAGATGGTGTAGATTAAATCACACATGCAAACATTCAACTGTGAAAGGAACAGCCTTTAAGTCTAACCTCCGCAACTGCTTCCTTTAGAACAGCTCCCTATAAAATTTCAAAATGTGAAAACATAACATAACAGGACATAACAAAGATGCACTCAGTGGACCTAACCAAGGCTATAAAAATCCGCCTATTGCCTGGTCAGCTTAACAACAATAAATCTGAATGGGGCCACAACACTATGTGAAGCGAGAGTCATAGTAGAGTAAAAGCCCCAGCAAGCTAAGAACGTTCAGTGAATGGAAGAAGAACCAGAAGAGAATGATGCCGGCAATCAAAGTGAGTCATTAAATTAAATGCGTGAAGCGCAAAGTACAACGATATTGTGAACTATTGTGATTATGAAAATATACTGTTAATACTTAAAGCCTTAATATTAGGTAAAATCACTGGATGGAAAAGTACATGACTCTACTTGATAACAATTAAAAAAAAATCAAATGCTATGTTGCACAAGGTTGACCCTCAAAATCATAGAGCCAGCTAAAAAATGAGGATTTAAGGATCAAAGAGCTTCGCCAGGAGCTTGCTGAAGACTGAGACGGTTGAAGATCTGCAATTGCACAGCTTAGTATAACCCTTGTGATTGAGGGTGCAAAAGTATTTAGTTGTTGAAAGAAACAGTAAATATCTTTGTAATTGAGATTAAGTCAGTCAGTCAGAGTAGGAGTTTGTGGAGCATTTTCTCTTCAAAAGTGTATTTAAATCTTTGCAGCTGCAACTAGAATCAAATCAGGTACCTTATGCCTTATACTTTAAAAAATTTTCACCATACACATATAAAAGTGTACACAAGGACATATTTTGTTATTAAGGATACTAGGACTGAGCCAAATAGTTATGCATATCATGTGTTTCTGTTTGTTTTGTGAGACTAATTGGGTTTTGTTTTTGGTACTACATACGTGCCTATATCTATAATGCAATGCTAGATAATACTACAAGTAATGAAAATGAAATGAACATTTATATAGATGTGTAGCCCGTTTACATAAAACACATGCTCAAGGCTAAAACAGGCTCAATTCATGGGATATGGTTTACTACACAGACAAGTATTTAAAACACTCTTACTTTTTAATCTGTGATTGACTAGTTAACTGCTGTTTGAGTTTGAACATAATTACCGCAAAATCCATGTCTGAACCGTTTGTCGACCAGACTGTCTACTAGGCCTCAGTTTATCATTTGTCATGTTATTGGATTTTTTTGACAGTTATGATAAACAGCTTGCTGGGGCTTTTACTCTACAATATAATCATTGTTGTTATTTCCAAATGTCCTGCTCAATAAAGTTTCCTGTATCTCCCTAAGGATATACCATTTCATGATAAAAGTAGCTTCAATCCAACTTAATGATAAGTTGAGTTTGGCCAGGCTTACCTGGTCATCATTTTACATATAGCAATGTGCCATTTTGCTTAATTTTCTTTCTCAGCCATTTTGCTTTATGAATAGTGAAGATTATAACATGAGTTGATTACTGTATGTGTTAAATTGTCTTTTTGTCAGACAGAGCTCTTCTGAAAACCTGCTGTTCACAAAAATTTGAAGGCTGTTTTTAAAACCTTGTTTTTCTCATATCAGGTCTATAGAAGGCAGTAGCTAATCCATTGTCATCAAAATGACTTCATTTTTGTTCCAGATTTAAAAAATGTTCAACATGTGGAACCATTTGATGGGGTGTGTCACATATGAAACTGTTGACAGACAACAAATCATTTCCATTCTTGAACCAGAAGTTTTCTTGGGAACACAAAACTGGGAAAGAAAGTTGTGAGTTTTCTCAGAAATATAGTAAGTCCTCAGACAATTTTTCGTAATTCCCAATGCTTTAAATCTAATAGAAAACTATATAAGTAATAATATCTGGGTTTATCATGTTGGTTGAGTTCAGCTGTTGTTTTTCTGCCAACATGTGAAGATGAAAACTTCCAATGTGACCCTTACCAGCTTGGGTAAGAACATGTTCTAGTATAGTAATGCAACGTATACATTAGTAACATTACAGGTACAAATAACCACAAACCTTGGTTCGTGGAGATCCATCAATTGATGTTTCAAACTCGATGTTGATGCTGGCTACGTCACTGACACTCATAGAACCTTCACCAGATCCTATTGGAGACACAAATGGAACATTTAGAAAACTTGTATGTGAGAAAAATTTAGAGAAATAGAAAAAAGGGTCTAAACAGGCCTGGAAACCTTGTAAAGCATATATTTTGGACAAATGAATAAACAAAAATTGTGTCTTTTTTAGATCAGGTGTAAATTTCTTAAAATATTGCATGTCAATTTGTCAAAATAATACATTAAGCTTTTAGTTCACATTATGTGTCACTTCGAGAATATGGCAATTTCTTATACTTTATTTTTTAAAGATGGAACACCACATATCATAAAAAATATCTAAAAGCCTTTTGGCTTAAACTGACTAAAATCAAAGTACCTATAATGCACTAAAAAGAATGATAAAAGTTTGCATGTACCTCCGATACCAAGATTTGGTCGTGCCGAGAAAGGTGTACTCAATCTTGTGACGTCAAGACCTGCACTCCGCACACAATCTGCCATACGCTCCTGATGAAACAGCCAAGCGTCCTTGACCTCAGAGTTCTCTGGGTAACTGACAACAAAATAAACATAGCAAATGACATCTATCTCAATTATTGGCAAAGTAATTGTAATCCATTTTGGATACAGTATCATCATTTCTGAACAAAAGTTTTCAACAATCAAAATTACATTAATAAATCTTTTTAAATAAAAATATTGTGGAGTATCATTTTCAGGGAAAATAACTTTGAACATTTTTCACTGGAGGAAGAGTCATCATAATTTTTTAAAACACCACATTCAAAAATGTATACTCCACAGGAAAGAATGCTTTTGTAACATGAATACATTAACCAATTAGGTTTCAGAATCCTTTTAATGATTATGTAACCCTGATGCATGGTAATTTCTCTAACAACATGTCTTGTTTAAGTAGACATCAGTAACCACAACAACAGCTTTTGTTTATAAAATATTGCTGTGATGATGTTTTAGTAGATCTCTTAAGATCAGTACTGAAGGTTCATGCATGTACCAAACACAGAACACAACAGCACAGCATTGATAAAAACAAAATGTGTGCAGATTGAGTATTAACAATATTTTCATGATCACAAGAGGCATTATTACATTGTTCTTATATCTACCTGTAAACATCAACTCAGAACCTTTGACACTTAATTTCTAAAAATCTTCAAGGATGGTATTTGGTTGTATTTTAAGGACCTCATAGCACTACATCATTTTATGAAAGGTGTTTCTAACTAAGTACCAAGCCAATAGAGAGTGAAAGAAAATATGCGATACTGGTCAGAGGTCAAGCAAAGACGTCTAGCATGTGAGACAGGTACAGTGTCCCCAGAGTTTTACACAGTGAAGCCTGTTATTAATTTTAATCTGATATAGATAAGTTAATGTTCTTTTCTGCAATACACAAAATATATATATATATATCTAGATAATCATATCAAGAGAATGGAAAACAGGGAGAATTAAATGTAAGGGTTGTGACCAGACAGGCCCAATCAAGCCAGTCTGCCAGTCTTGTCTGGTAACTTTTGCCAATGTCTGGCAGTTGCTAGCCAAGTGTCAGTCCAAATGTCTGTTGAGGGCTTCACTTAATTGAGCCTATCTGGTTGTGACACTCGAAGAGTAAATCAGAGGAAATTAGGTGTTAATATGGTCAGGGTGAAAAAAGTATGTAGGCAATTCCTCTTAACAATCTGATCTAACACTCATAAAATAGAAAACAGTCACTATCTCAAAAACAGATTACGTGGAATACAAACAGAGTCTTTAGCTTAAAGAAAAGGAATAGGTTTTTGCTACATTACAAAGATGATATTAATTTACTTTTCATAAACCAAAATGGTTATCAATTATTCAAAATATAAAGGATTAAAGACATAACAGCTACTTCATAGAGTAAATAGAAATTAATATTTCCACAATTAAGCAAGAATAAATTGTCAAAAATAACAATACCTTAATAAGCTAACAACAACAAAAATAAATGTAAACAATCTCTACTTTGAAATGTTAAATAAGTAAATGGTTTTCCAAATCTTAACAATATTCTAAAGTCTAAACTCACAGCATTAGGTTCTTTGGAAATAGTGCAACAAGACTGTCGCACGTCAGAACAAAACCTTTTAAACTAAAAGGCATATTGAACAACAAAAAAGATTTAAATGCTAACAAATTAAAGTAGTCTGGATGCTGCTTACTTGAATTGCACAATGTCACAGGGAGAATGCTCACTGTTAAACCTACAAAAATGATAGGCATACACAGAAGATCATCCTCTTAACAATCTGATCTAACACTTAGAAATAGACAACAGTCACTATCTCAAAAACAGATTACATGGAAGTATTCTAATCATGATATCATCAATAACTGCTTTCATTCTAAAGATAAAAAGAAATATGTGGCAGAAATTAATTTCATCATTATCACTTACAGTGATTAGATCATTTGGTAAAGAAATATTGTAAGTCAAATGTTGGTATCAATATTTAGATCATTTTGGTGAACAGAAATTAAAGAAGAATTCTTAATCATTCTAAACTATATAAGATGAAAACCACATTTTGGTATCGAATGCTAAAAACAATGTGAAAATAACTTTTTCCATTGATACCAATTGTGTACAGTCAAAGTGAATTGTTTGTTATCATAGATGTTTATTATTTAGCACTCTTTTGCTCTAGTTAGTAAACTTCTTTTGTTTTATTTTAGGCTTTTTAACTTGAACTAAAGACTATCAATTCAGAGTACATAGGACAAAACTTTATATAAATATCTGATAAAAAAGAACAAATAATCAAATGCAGAAGAAAAGCAATTACAAAAGCCTAGGAAAAATGAAGAATCCAATGATACTAATCAATAGCTTGTACAATTTCACATTTGTGATACATATCTAGTTTTATATCAAAATAGGTGGTTATCCAATACATCTTAGGGAAGATTCTTAAAAGGAAAAAGGCTGTTGTGAACACGTAGTCATAGAGAAAAGAAATTCAGCTTTTTAGCTAGACTCTCAAGTCTACTGCAACCATCAGGTTGAGTTTGTAGAATAGCTTAGACCAATTGATCTGCCACACATGCAAAAATAGAAATCCTTATCAGAGCACACATGGACCTCAAGATCCTAAACCTATCAGAGAGATACAATAAACAGTAAGTCCTGTGTGCAAGTTGTACATTTAAAAGATTGATTAGCGGTTGGAAATCAACGGAAGCAAAGGGGCGTTCAAGGCAAAATTCATGAAAGCAAAGATTGCAACCTACTAACTGTCAGTCTATAAGAGAACCTTCTAAAGACAGTTAGCGGCTGCCCTCTTGGCGAAGGAAAGCACAATAAGTATTAAAATAATCATTGTGTAAAGCAGCTTGCTAAATAAAAATTGGTCAACAAACCAGTTGACTTTGTTTAAGCTTTGAGCAAATGAAAAAAATAAAAATAAATTCCTGCAGGCTTTCTAATATGAAAGAATATTTCAGATATGTCAGTATATTAGACTTCAGTACAATCCAATTTTTTTCAAATTTCAACTGATTAATCTTTAGGACTGAGTCCTAATGAATTGTCCATGTTTTAAGAGATGAACCCTGCACAGAAAACACTAACAGATCAACATAACAGCCCTGCAAACCATCAAGGGCTAAATAAATTCAACAGATTAATGAATCTTACACAAATTTTAACATCATCATAACTGAAACACATGAATAAATCTGTTTGAATTGCCATAAACATAAACTTACCAAGGCCTACTTCTAGAAAAATATTTTCCTTTCACTGTGATTCTGACACTGATCAAGTCAACATGCAACAATAAATAAATCATTTTGATTTCTAGCTTAAGATAAAGGCTATAGAGACATGGGCAAAACAATGATTGACTTAGTTCTATCTTCAAATGAAACAGTCAAACCTGGCAGTCAAACCACCCACTGGTCACTGTGTAAGTGTCAATCAAATTGTTGTTTTCGCCTGTTAATACCTGTTTTGGCATAATTACTAAACAGGAGTTTTTGTGTCTTGAATGACTGACCGAGGCTATATAAGACAGGTGACTGTTCTTGTCATGACTTTTAAATAGGGAAAAAACGATGGGAGGACTACTCACTAGCCGGGATCGGCAGGTGGCCGTGTTCTCAGCTTTGAACAAATTTAAATTGCATCAAGAAGAATATTTAAACTCTTCCAATCTGTGCTGACAGGCGCAGGAAGGTAAGGGAAACAGTATAGAGTGTCTCTAGCCTTATAGGAAGATGTATACAGTGTTTTGGGCGGACAGCTAAAACAATAAAGATAGTCCTTGCATGCGACCACATGCAGACAGTATCAAAACAATGGCAGGTTTCCAGTGCAAACCTCACAGCCTAGAAAAAACCCACAAATTCTATTCTAAACGGTTCAAAATAAAAGTTCTATAGTGGAACTCATATCTGAACACAGCCAATTATAATTATCAAGAAATGCTTCCTTTGTCCTAGTAGCCAAAAGCACATTATTTAATTTTTGTTTTCTTCTGAAAGTGCGCAGAGCTGAAACAAAATATATTCCTTAGATACAGTGGTATTTTGTTTAAGGAGTAAGTGGAATCTCTTAATGATGTTTATTACCTAAATCTTATTCATAAAATAAAAAACTTCATATTTAGTATGAACAGTGTCCTCAATAATATAGAAGTACAATAATAAGAACAAGAAATCACTTCAGTTAAACCATGGCACTGATGTAATATTTCAGTTGGAGTAAATTTTGTTAGTGTGAAAGATTTTGAAAAATAAAAACTTATTTCTTTATGGCTTAAAGCAGCCATAGCCAATAAATTGTCAGAATAATGAAATAAACTATAGATATAAGCAAAACTTATAAACAAAATTGAGGCCTAAAATGTTTTGGGGGCGTAGATAGCTCAGTTAATAAGAGCAACATTCTGTCACCTGGACAACTCAGTTTTGAATCTTGTCGCAACAAAGGATTTTTTGTGCCACCCTCTTGTCCATAGGCAGTGAATAATTATGTAAGATTGCTAAGGCCAGGCGCCTAACAGGCATGACTCCCTTGTAAACTTCCCAGGAAGATGAGAATGTAAAGGTATGTCTCCATTTCATAAGGCATGTTTGACGTTTGGTTTATAATAAATGTAAAACGCTTTGAGTATGAAAAAAGAGATTAAGCTCTATACAAATGCCTTTATTATTTATGTTAACAAAGCTTGTTTTTTTTTATCTAAACAAAAAATAAAAACAACCACGAGTTCAATTTGTTATTACTTATATTGAAATATAATAATATTGTTATTATATAATAATTGTAAATCATATCTAAAAGAGATGGCAGAGAGTAAGATAAGCTTGATTACAACACATATAATAGTCTGGCTCATTTAAGATCCATCAAGCTTCATAATAACTAGAAGTATTTATCAATTATTCAAATTTGTGTGGCTGCAAGGACAAAAAGGTTAAAGTCAGAAAAATGGTATTGGTATTAACATTTCCTGTTTTGTTTGCTTAAACAGTTGTTTAATGCAGAACAAAGGTGTATGATTAAGTTTTGTTTAAAAGATCAATAAAGGGTACAATTTTGAAAACTCATGATTTCGCTAGTTTTTGTTCTACAGCATTCATACTTTCAGGGTTTCATGCTGGATCATATGCAGTTTTAAATGTCCAATTGAAAAAGACTAAAAATTGTTGCAGGCTTTCGCTGTTTTTATAAACCCCTAAACAGTTTGAAAGGACTGAGTGCCAAATTTTAAATGACAACTGAACAATGTAAAGATGTCTAAAATACACTTTTTACTGAGCACACTGTATACACATTTTTTGGACAAATGTTTATTTGAAATATAAAGTAATATAGAGCTAACAAAACCTCGCACTCTCAAAATGGTACCCTTTTTTTAAACACACATTTCAAATGACAATGATTATTTCCCTTTATATGAAAGTTTTTACCTCTGTTACAATGGCAATTGAGGTTATAATTTTCATGTTATTGCAGCGTCTTTAGACCCTTTCCTTTTTGTCATCAGTCATAACAATATCTTAAATCAAGAAAACTAATTGAAGGTCAACTAATGATATGACAACAGGCGTGCATTACCAAGTGGTAACATCAAAGATCGATAATCTATTTAAAATGTTCAAGCGAAAACAGAAGACCTCAATCAAAAAATGTAAGTGATAACAATACAAAGTTAAAGATTGGTTAGATCACTTCAATAGAATAACAGCAAAAAAGCTGAGCTATTCCTTTGGCAAGAATAAAGATAGCGTTTGCTTAATCCTTTTAAGACAAGCCAGCTTCAAGCTCTGGAAAGACAAGAAAATGTTACGGTTACTACAAAAACATGCGCTGAAATACTTACGGCTGGTCAGCATCATCTGTGGCCCAGCTGTAAAATATGATACACACACACATACACATTGACTGTTATAAAGTTTGGGTGAGAAAAATGTTGCTTAAAGGCTCCACAATAGAAAATACTTGTAATACCATTCTTCAAAAGATCCTTTATGTCACATGTAATAAAAATCAATTTCTATACATTCCTTTATTCTTCTCCATACATTAAAGAATACTTGCTGAGACAATGAATTCTAATTTTAAAGTCTGAAAAATGAGAAAAATACTGAAAAAAAGGGCTAATTGGAGTTGAAATATTAATTGACAACAGAAAACATAAAAACTTGATATTAAAAAGTAAAAATCATGATTCTTAACCATAATCTTAAGTTTTAGTGCATTGGAAGGATTTAGAAAACTACATTAATGAAAATCAGAAAGACATCACAGACGAGGGCTATAGGAGTTGAAATATTGACAACTTAAATAATAAAACTTGATGTTGAAATAAAAAATCTTGATTCTTAATCATTACATTAAATCTTAGTGTATTGGAAGGACTAAGAAAAACAGGTTAATGAAAAATACATTTTCTTAGAACTGAAATTATAAGGGAACTTTTGAGGAGAAGCGTCACACTTGGAAACTGGGTGGGAAGCAAGTGACACACCTCTAATATCAATATTTCATATGTGACGCCTCCGACGAAAGTTGCCACTTGTCGCACTTTTAAGTTTTGAGATATTGTTACGAAAATATGACAAGGGGTGTCATTACTTCATTTTTGTTCCAAATGTGAATGAGAGTGTCCAAGTGCGAACAATTAAAAAAAAAAATTGAAATTTTGGACAAGTGGCACCTTTTGATAGAGCATCAAATATATGATCATTCTGATTCTGTCAGTACGTAAAAAGTGCATCAAGACTAATAAATCAAACAAAGCATTCATCCTTGTGTGCCAACAAACAATATAGTTTTGTTTCCTCTTACTACTTGTTCCCAATCAGCGTTACATCAAAGCTCATTGGTGCTTACAGGGAACATGATACTCAGTATAATATCAACACAAACAACCATGACTAGAACCACTTACACATATCACGGGGGAAATCATGTCATAGCTGTTATTTATAGAGAAGGAAAACTATGGCACACAAGGACTTAAAAAAATCTCAACTTAGAATGTTTACATGGGTTGACAATTCAAACAAAGGCGATTTACTGAAAGAATAAAAGAGAGCTTAGAACAAATATCCAACTTATTGAGTTGAGAAAGGAAACCGTTTGATTGAAATTATCAGTGTGAGAAAAAATAACAACAACAAATAGTCTACTACATTAGGTTAACTAAAAGTTTAGAGAGAAATATATTTCAAAATTGGTACAATTGATAGTAGAACAATTTGAAAATAAAATAAAACTTTAAGAATGTAATATAATGTGATAAAAATAAAGGCAATCAGAAGCAAAGCTTACAAAACAGCAACTCACAGCAAACAGAGCTTTTTCATCACATGACAATTATTGTATGTACTGAGACAGCAACAAAACACATTTATTAGTTTTCATTTCATAAATATTTGTTCCTTTGAATAAAATCAACCATTGATAGTTTACAAATTTGTAGATGATTGCGATAAGAAGACAACTGTTGTTTAGTCTGGATTGCAATTTTCAAAAATAAGTCCCTTGTGAAAGTCAATTTTGGCAATTTGCAAAAAAGGACTCGCAGAAATGGGTTTCACAGTACATATTTTATTTTAGTGCCTAATAAGTTGATGAACTCTCAAATATTTGAGCCAGATGTGTTCTGGTGTTATGTTTTGCATTAATCTAACATTTTGTCTAAAAAATATAAAAGTGAGTCTCATTTATCAATGGTAAACTTTGTAATAAATGTTTGAAAAAATGATACGTTTTAAAGCTGCTCAGTACTTAAATTTTGATGAATTGAAGCTGTTAGGATGAACAGATTCTTCATTCTCAAAAGTGGTCTCAGAATTTTTAAGAGCAAATAATTTAAAGAAAATTATTAAAAATCCTTATGTTTAAGTTTGAGCCAAGAGAAGATTTCAACAAGTGAATACTACATTATCAAATACAGTATATCAAATAGTTAATGATATCTTGAGCTTGTGGAACAAATTTTTCTTAATTGATAGAAATTATTTCTTGCTAATCTGTCATGCTCAAAACAAAACATACCATTTACATTTTTTCCCTTCTTCAGATTTTCAACAATTCCAACAATAAAATAAGATATTTGGGATCCAATGCTTGCTATTACATAAACAGTCTATAGATATAATGTATATATTGTCAAAAGTAAACTAAAATCCTAGGGAATCCAAACCAATTTCGTTTATGATGTCATCCACCACCAGACACTGCCAAGAACTTCAACACATTGTTTGATTTGTTAAATAATACACCAGTGTAGTACAGGGTAATTCTAAATTATGTCAGCCATTCAAATTGAAATTCTTGAAAAATTGTTGAAATAAACACAAGGAGTTATTTTAAAAACTATTGAGAGATGTTGTAAAAGCAGTTTGTATTTGTTTATTCTTGTTTACAAAAGATATGGTTCAATAAACTTAAGTTTCAATACAAGGCAATTATAAAAATAGCGCATATCAACATTTCTCAAAATATAACCGGTTTCTCACAAAAAGTGATGCTGCCAGAAATCCTGTAAAAATTGGAATTATTTTTTTGCTTATCAGAATCTAAAACATTTAAGATCCCATTGCAGAAAACTGTATGTCTCTAACCTCAATTATCTTCCCACAAGATTGTATTTAAATGGAGACATAATTTTCAATCACCCTGTACAGGTATTAAGGTTTGTAGATTTCTGAGCAATGGCACAATACTTATTCGACATGAGTTGAATAAGGAAAAGATAGCACACACATAAACTGAAAAACATCGACTGTGTAGTAGGGTATCTTCAAGACAGTGTGCCAGGGAAAAGAATACAACACATCTTCAAATAAATTGTCAGTGAATGTGCATCAGATTTTGTTTGTGATAATCACGGCTCGGTCTAACATCAAATCAAATAATGATAAGACTGTTGAGGAAAAAAAATGTGACTCACCTGTTTGGACGATTGGAGCGGTTGAAAGCAAACTTTGGGAGCAAGTGAGGAGCTTCATGTTCACGATTCTCCAATACCTGGACAGAAATAGATAATGATGTTGAAATGGCCAATCATCAATCAATTGAATAGCTAGCTAGTCTTGTAACAAATATGTAATACTCAGATGCTCCTCAAATCTGTCAACCTATCTACACTAAAGAAGATTCTCCTCAAATGGACAGAGCTGTTGTGTATGTAATGTTCTCCAATTGTGACAACGTCAGCTTTTAGATAAGGCAGGCACTAATAGGCGTAAAGGTATGTGTGCTATTTCAGGATTTATCAAGCCTATAATAAATATTGGCCCTAGTAGTAGTTGTTTATTAAAAGTCACCTCAGTCCAAAATAGTCTATTTGCCATGTAACACTAAATGTTGTCTATTTGCCCTGTAACACTAAATGTTATCTATTTGCCCTGTAGCACTAAATGTTGTCTATTTATCCTATAACACTAAATGTTGTGAATACAGTTATATGTAGCAACACTCACCCGCATGACATAGTGTGAGAGAGAGCCAACATTTGTAGCCTGTGCCAAGAGATTGAGGAAGGCAGCCACCAAACTGTGGATGGCACACAAATGGGTGGATGGCAGACCATTGTTGTTCAGGGCAAGTTGCTGTGGGTAATAAACAGTTTTGTCATAATTTTTTTTAAAAAGTGGAAAAAGCAACACACATCTATTTGATTATTTCAACAAAAAATTTGAATACCACAGAGCTTCTTGAATGTAGATTATCTGGAGTCATGTTTGATTTAAGATAAAACCAGGTTACCTCTATGACTGTTTGTGAGTTGCAAAAATCACTTTGTTATAACACAAAGAGTCATAGAGGTAAATTGATTCCATCTCATACCACACAGCTTGTTTATACAGTTGAGTATCTTTGTTATAACACCCTCATCAGCTTCTGAGCCAAATGTGACATTAAATGGTCCAGTCACCTTCTTAAATCCCAGTCGGTTATAATCATGACAAAAGCAACTGACCAAGCACTGTGATAACTAGAAACATGAGTACTCAGATAGAGTACAAACCTGAAACCGAGTAAAATGATAAAAAAAACATTTCCTTATTGTACCATGTCAGCATTACTTAAAAATATAACTTTATCAA
>JAUUEB010497722.1:0-10450 GCA_032362205.1 Clione limacina
ACAATTATTTCGTTTTTTCCTATTGTTCTTTGGCCCTGTTGCAATAACTGCATTTGTATTTGTTAATGAATTGGCTTATTGAAAAAACAAATCTGAATCTGAATCCTCTTGTCTTCCTTTGCAGAGTTCTTGACTGCTCTGTTCTTCTCTCTGTACATTTCAGTGGTAGTTCTTCTTTCCTCGTCCCTAGATGCCAGGATTCTATGTTTAAGATCTTTCCTTTTTTGATGAGTTCCCAAGTGTGATCACTGACCTTATATCCAAGAACTAGCTCACTTGTGTTGATAAAAGTTTCCTTCACTTTCATCTTCCTTATAAATTATTGCGTTGATATTTTTTCTTCATACCGAATGCTGTAATCGTAATTTTTCATATTTTTTTCATATATAGTATTGCTTCATTACTTTGTTAAGAGAAAAATATTAACTTTGTTAATGATTTTTACTCAAGCGGTGGATTTGTGTGTGCATTTTATAGCCTTTGTCTATGGAGACTGTGGAACATAAGAGAAAACCCATCTTTTCAGCTACATGTTTCAACCTACTCCGAGGTTTCAAGGGCACAGGCGTTTTGCTGTTTCCGACCTTTGAAAACATTTGATTCATTTGCACCGTCAAATCAAGGACAGTTTACGATAACGAGATCATTTGTTTAATCTTTCTACCGTTTCTATAAATAAGAATTCACATTTATACAAGTAAATGACACATTTGAAAGGTTAAGACCACAATTTCTCGCTTGTCTCAAATTCGTAGAAGGCCTAGAAAGAATCATTTGAGTCAAGCTGTAAGGGGAAAATAGTAATCTTACTGTAAAGCGTTGAACATGGTCTTGTCTATCAAGCTTGGTTTGAGGGTGCTATTGCGGATGAAATCTGTGCAGCTCTTGAATGACTTCGGCCTTCGTTCTCTTTTCAATGATAATTGCTCCTAAGCTTTTTTTTAATTGTTCATATAAGTCCCTAACACATAGATGTGACAACCAACACGTATTTATCTTCTGAACAAAATATAGAATACATTAAGGGAGGCGGTAAAGGGTATTGAGATTTTGTTAATTAAAAAACGGAATATAATAACTGCTCCTTTGCAAATGTGTCAATTTTGGTAATGGTGGGAGTGTTCGATCGCTGTAATGGTGGGAGTGTTCGATCGCTGTAATGGTGGGAGTGTTCGATCGCTTTTAACAGCAACCCCTTATTTTCGAGTATATGCGTGTTTTTTTTTTTTCGTAAATTTCACATACATTGAGAACAGTGTGCCAGTGGAGCCTAGTTGGTATGAAAATACAAGTAATAAAATGTACTTTTTAAAACTACGCTAATTTGTACATTTTTAAATATTTATTAGAAAGTAAAAAAAATTATAATTATGCCAAATGCACTTACGTTTTCTATGCCACTGAACCTAGAACATTTCCACATGAGTAAAACATGTCTAACTGGTTGTTCTAGTAGGCAATGGCCCAAAATTTTAGTAAAAAATAGTAAAATATTTTGAAATGCAATTTTCTGTCCCTTTTCGTAAACTTTTAAGGCATAAAAAACACATACCGCCATATTATAATTCCCACCTGCTTTGCTATTTTCAAGGCTAGTCCATTACGGTGCCAAAACATTAATAATATGTTAGACTAAAGTTATATGCCCAGCAACTTGCAATTCGTCAATTTATTATGCATGAATATTGATGATGAAGTCACGAGAGTCATTTAGAAGACAAGTTTTCATTGTATACCCGTGAAACCAAAGAATCTAGTTTGTAACATTTATTCTGGTGCTTGAAAAGCTAGTTATTATATTTGTTAAAAGTTTTTTTTACATCCTTATTGGTTTCATATAGTTTGACGTTATTTTTAATATTCAACGAATTAGCCATTTGGTTATTAGGGGGTACTCGTTAATTATTGATACCTAAGTTAGTTTTCAAGAAAATTAATCAAACCTTTTAGGTAATTTTGAATATGATTTTGAAAAATTGAAAAACTTTGTTTTATGCAAAAAGCCGTTCATGGACTTGAACCAACGCCGCCTAAGTCGCTTTTAAATGATGAAATGACATACAAACTGTTATTCAACACTGAGTAAAGTATAACTTGTTGCATGCTTAAATATGCAGTATTTTGTGGCATAACAATTTTATTGGTTAGTTATTTCTCTAGGCTTTTATGGTACCAAATATTTGGCCTAAAGGGTCACAATTCTAATAGTCGGGATTACCCAAACTTGAAAGGGAACAAAAGAAAATACAGCCTTATGATGCATGTCAATATGGTGAAATACGCCACTGTGGGTTAAGTCTCAATGTGGTGAAATACGCCACTGTGTGTTAAGTCTCATTCTTTGTCTGTTTTGATTCATTACCTATGAATAATATGTAAAAACTGGGCACTATATGCACCCCCTCCCTCATAAGTTAATAAGAAACTTATTATGAATACAAAAAACAGAGAAGATAAACTCCTTATTTTTGGCTAATGTACTTGTTTATTTGTGAAGTTCATGACAATAAAATAAATAATCTGTACATAGGATTTTCTTTCCATAATAGGAAAAATAACAAACAAATTGAGAGAAACATTTCCTCGATTTGAAATTGAAATAAAGATTTAAAACAAACGGAACATTTATGAGTAGTTGATCATGTGAACTGCTGATGCCTTGTTCTACTCTGGAGGAAGCGAGGAGAGATTGGAGTTAAGTACACACAAAGAGAAACAAGACACGCAGTCAAATTGTCAACTTGGAATTAGTTTTGTCCATTTAAATGTTTGAGAACACAGGAATAACACAATAACGAAGATCACAATGTTTCATATCAATCAACATATCAATCAACAGAATGTCAATAACACAGTCATTCAAAAATATGATCAAACTTAATACTTTTTATCTCATTCAAGATCTTAATTCGTTCTTCATTACACATGAATTTAAATTTGAATTTAAGAAGAGCGTAGAACGGTCATGACACTTGGAAATTTTCTGTCTGGTACATTTTATATCGATATAAGGGGTAGATTGTGAAACTTTCTACAGGGAGCACATTGATATTATGAGAATATTGTGACAATTTTCGACCGAGAACACATATCGATATTATGGTAATGTTGGGACCTTTTTCTACCATGAACACATATCGATATTACGGGAACATTTTAAACATCTACTAACGGGAACATATATCGATATTAAAGGAAGTGTGTGACAATTTTCTAACATAATTATCAATCGATATCATTTGAAAATATTTGCACTTGTCTAACAATTGCATATATGAATAGCAGTGGAAGATTATGATACACTTCTACCCCAAAAACATCGATAATGAGAGGATTTTTGACAAAGGTTATACAAGGAAAATATTAAACCTATATCATAGAAGTGACTGTTCACAATAACTATCAAAGTCCTTAAAAGATGGAACAAGTATTACAGTGTATTAGTTGGGTAGAGGGTGAAATGTTGTAGTTGTGACCAACAAGAAATGGAAATTGAAGACTTCGGAAAAAAGGAAATAACTATTAGTATCAACAATATGGCAGTCTACATTCATTTACAATTGTTTTCCAACTGCTCCTTTAAAATGTATTCAACATACAAAAAGCATATACGGATTCACTATCTCAGCATAGATAATTTACTGGCTTTAAACATTCATCGTTATTTATTTCAAGACATTATAACAGGTGTACAGTTTAAAACAATAACTATCTCAAATTTACTCACGAAAGAAATGCAAAACGTGTCTGATGTGATATAGCTTACAGAATATATAAATCTAAAGTTCAAATGAATTGAATCATGTCAAAATAGTTGGCCAAGAAATGCCAACATAATGAGATGTTCTACAGCCCATTTTAATAATGTATTATTACGTCTTTGGCTTTAACCCCACTCCCCCACTTATATCTTTAACCACACTCCCCAACTTATATCTTTATGTTTCGCAATTATGATGTATATTATTAGAGAAAACGAGTATTTTTAATCCATATTAGAACATACTCTCAATAAACGGTATTCTAAAAGCAGTATCTGGCTTTAAAACGACACTAGAACTTATCAGGATAATGTAACCATCCAGTACAAAACACCAAGTGTATTAATCAGCATAAAATGTATGTTACTGTAGAGATTCGAACAGCTGTTGCCTTAAAACTGTTGAAAAACAAATTGAAATAACAATACTCAATGATCAAAATCACTACCAAGCAGATACCATTATCATGGTATAATTACATGACTTCCCTTCGTTCCATTACATGAACAATGTTTGAAAAATAATTCGGATTGAAAATTTGTTTGAATCATGCAATGCTTGTTAGCTTAGAACAATAAGAAGCGTACACACTACACACATTGAGCGAAGATATAATTAACTTATAAGCTAAAATAACGCGAGATATTCTTTTTACGTATGCAAATAGGCGAAATGTGAGTGCACGAGGTTCCTTAAGAGTGTACAATGTCATGCTTACATGCTAATGTGCGTTGTAAACTACAATCTCTATAATAATACTTCAAAAACTCATCAAGATAAAGCAACAAATTGAATTAAAGGACACTCTATCTGCTGCCAAACCGAGCGCTAATCAAATAAATGTGGCTATTTTGTTGCATTCCTAAAGACCATGGATTTTCTCAATTCAAGCATTAGTAACATAGTCCGAAGATTTAGTATTGCCTCAACATGTTGTCGAAAGCAAAGACATTTCCTAAAAGCGAAAAAAGCAAATGATAAAACATGTGAAATATCAATTCCAGTTTTATGAACACATATTCAGTAAAAGTTCGGTTCTATAATAACCAGTTGATCTAAAAAGCATAGGCCGTTACAATATGTTCTTAGATATTTTTTCTGCTATTAATATAATAACACTCTATTTACTTTTAGATACAAATTTAAGCCTTATAGGAAAAACAAACATAATATAATAAACTTATTACTTGGAAATATTTCAAATATCATATCCATACCATGATAAATGCAACGACTTGTTAAACAAAGTCAATTGATAGAAGAAACTATTGGCATTAACTTATTGATTTCCAGGCAATGCACCGCGAGTTTAATGTCTAAACACAACTAAGAGTTATTCATTATTGACTTGGTGTTCTATCAATCATAATGACGTTGGCAAATGTTTATCCAGGATATTCAGTGATAGACAAAAAACAGATGAGAGATATAAAGATACCTCCGTGTATGCTTCCAAGTGATGTGAATCACACAAGTTTATGAAAAGTTCGATCGGTTGATCAAATGCAAATCTCAACTGGAATTGAACAGACTATAGGGAACCGAAAAGTTTAAACCGAATTTATTTTTAGGAGAGAAAGTCCGGTTCATATCTGATCACATTTTGTACCTACAATCCAATGGATGGAATGTTTTTACGGCACTCTCAGTATTAACCTACATGTCTGTATTAGCAGAAAGTGTTTATTTAAATATTACTTTTTTTTATTCACCTTAGATGTAAACAATGCTTTTTATTCATATTTGTTAAAGAAAAAAGACATCTCTACTGAGAGACAAATTTTTAAGATAATTTCACTGACAATACAAGCTAATTTTATTTTATAGGTGCTTAGAACTTTTTCTACAAGTCTGTCAGACCATAAGCCGTCATACTTTTGTTCTGTCATCTTACTTAGTTTGTAGGAAGATAATAAAACAACAATTTCTTATAATTTCAATAAATTACAAATACACTTTGTATCTCTATGTCTTTGAATATATTACAGAACATTTAATGTCTTCAAAACATTCAGTGTCCTCAGTGCAGGTATAGAATAATAACAATTCATTCATACAGCGCCTAATCTTATGATAATCAGTGGACTAAATCATTGTTGAGCATGGAATAATGTGAACATTTTAACCCATGTAAGAGTTGAGGGTATAGAGAAAGCTGTATGGTATCTTATTAGACAGCAATATACCACAAGAATAATCACTTGGTTGTTGGAGTAACACTTGCAGGAATATCATTGTCGTCATTGACATCTGAAAATAACACAGAGAGGTGCCGCGAAATTGACACAGGTCACCTTTATAAAATGGCGCTCAGGTAACACAAACACGTGCACTCCTTGTGTAACTGAACAGTGTTTCAACAACAGTATAATACAGATTCGGTATCACTTAACGTCTTTATGGATGATGTACGCCAAAGATGTTTCCACATCAACCTCTCTGTGCAATAGATCCATAGTTCTATGCATAGTACTATCTTGTACTGAGCTGTGTTCAACTTTCATCGATACGATCACCCACGTGGTGATATTGTTGAGCAGGGTAAAGGTCACAACTGGACAATGTGTGACCGGACGTTGAGTAGAACCAATGGAGATATCAAGAACCTTAAACAGGAATACTTGTTGATGTAGAGACTATCCGTCTCTTTTTGCCAGCCAGTGCTTTTAAACCTCACTGAAAAAGATAAATAAATGTTAAAAGTTAAACTGACAAAAAAAAAAAAACTAAAAAGAAAAAGAAAATAGCGAGTACATATTACTCGAATATATTTTCATGATGAATTCCTACTCAAACGAGAGACAACTATGAATATGGCGGCTATTCAAACTATAACATCTGGACATAGATGCCAATACTTATATGCTTTGATTAAATTTGACAAAACGAATGCTCTTGGGACGGACATTTTTAAACTTTAATGCCAATTCTTTCCTTTGTATGAATAATCAGCATCCTCATCATCGTTTATACTGTATTTTCCATGTAGCATGGGTTACACTTTTCCCCTAGAAATGACACTTCGCCATGTGTCACGGTTCAGGGCAAGCTGTGGTGCTAGGCCCTTAGCTTTGAGGTCATCTGTGATATTCTCTCTCCATGATTTTGGAGGCCGACCAGTGACAGGGTCACATGGGATCACCAAGTCTTGTACCTGCCTCAACCAGCTGCTCTCCCCCTTTCTTGCTGAATAGTAGGGATATTATGAATCTGCTTTCTGATTGAAATGAAATGTCAAAATACATCCTTTTAAAATAGGGCGAAGAAGTAACGCAGTTTGATTTCTGCTAATTAACCACACATTGGTTATACGAGTCTTACATAAAGGAGCTCTAAAATAGCTCTTTTTGTTTCTTTCGCTCGCTTATAGATTGACGAAGTCAGTTGGTTTTTGACTGATAATGCGAAAGTGAACTGCTTTGCACAAGCATGTTTTTTATCAACGAGTTGGTGATCTCCTTCTCCGAGAGAGTGGCTGTTATCCGTCGATTCAGCTTGTGAATCCAATGAACATATTATTGTGCGAACTAGGTCTTAACGGCAAATGAGTTTTACCTTATGTTACAAAAGTAACTTATTTTTAAGAAAAACTGTGGAATGCTATACTTGCTAACATTATTTATTAACAATCTGTTTAAATTATTATGGAAGAAGAATCCTTTGATTCCAGAAGGCACATAGAAAAAAGCGCGATTCATAAAATAAGTCAGATGTTTTGACTAACCTGGGCTACAATACGTTATCATTGTCCTCTCACTCCTAAAACCCTGTGTTGAATATCAGCGATGTGACTGAAATCTCAATTCAACACATGGCCTTAGTAGTGGGAAGACCACAATAACGTAAAAAGCCCAGGTTAGTCGACACATCTGAATCATTTATATTTAAATGAGTATACACAAAAGTAAAGGTACATAAGGCTACTCACGAAGATTCAATGTTTGCATCATATAAGATCTGATGTTTCAGCTTTTTCATCTTCAGTATATCAGCCTGTGTGTATCTCCTGATGACACCGCCGTCTGTGGTTACTTCAACAGAGGCGATACCATCCCGCATCTCACTGATATGAACCTGGCTGTTGAAGGAATTCACCAAATCTGAAGTGGATTTAGACTTTGTGTGTCTTGAGCCGGAGTTCAATTCTGAGCCTAGGTGACAATTCTCGTCGTCTTCATAATCCTCATCATCTTCAAAAGGATCTTTGTCGCCTAATGAGTAACGTTTTTCACGTTCGGATTGGAAGGGAGAGTCTTTGCCGACACGATTCTCCACCTCCTCACTTATATCACTTTCTGGGTTGAGATGCAAAGAGCCAGTTGAACTAACCCCACTAGATGAAGGTATACTCCGCACAGAATCTGAACTTAGCACTTTGGAGCTGAGGTTTCGGTTATCCACATTAACATCGGTTCTCCATGAAAGTCGTTTATGTATACTGGAGTCTTTATCCTGGTTCTTCATATCTTGTATTGAGTCAGCGGTGTGATAACGTTTCTCGTTACGAGACTGGCGACGAGTGTTGAGCTTCATTCGTGACAGCTCCTCCTCATCGAAAGCGCCATATTGCTCGGATAACGATGTTTGAGAATGAGAGTTGCGAGGGATGTTGGAGTTGTGAGGGATGTTGGCGTGCATTGATACAGACATTACATCAGCATTGTTAGGCACAGAGCTGCTGTAAATGACGTCTGAGTTTTTTATTTGTCTGACTGGGTGTGGATATTGAAAGGACATTTGTAGTTGTTTGGGGCTGTGAGTAGCACTGTCATTGCCAGTATTTCTCACCATGATGTTTGGTACGTTGTGTGGCAATGATGAGTGTTTGTTGTGGTTAGGAATATCAAATCCTTTGGAACCACCACCCATGCCACTCATACGACCGTTATAAGGGGAATGATCTGGTGTCGTTGCACCAATGACACCTACTCCGTCATGAACGTATCCTGACGCGTAATGGCGGCTCTGAATATCACTGGCTGAGCATGAGCGTCCGAGTTCAGGATGTGGAGTGGGGTCTAATGTGAGAATGTTTGGTATAAATCTGTCAGCAGAGTCTGAACTGTCAGAGCGTGGGAACATCCCTGGAAAACCCATTTCTGATGGCACAGCACTCATGGGTGTGTACTCCACCTCCTCATGGACTTGGCATTGTGATGCATGTTGACGTGCTAAACTTTCCTGGACCTTTCTCTGTTTGAAGTCTCTCTGAAACACAATAAAAACAAATACGTTTAGCTTTCATAATTTTGTCACATTTACTAAGAAAAACATTAATAGAAACCATTATAACTGAACCCTAAACCCATGTGAAGTAAAAGAGAAGTAATCAAGATGTGTCATGTCCATGTAGCATAACTCTTGAAACGGCAAGTCAAAGCAACATGAAGCCAACGTGTTTTTTTAATCACAAAAACTGATAAACGTAAACATGCTATAGGGAAATAAAAGCATAATATTATGATTATTCAGTTTAAAAAGTTCACAATATGAGACCTAATTTTTGTCAAAATAATAAAAACAAGGTCAAGAAAATGTCTCTTTAAAATTGTCATAATTGTCGAAATACAGTTAGGTTTCTTGACTGTTCGATATACGTTAACAATTATCAAACTTTCTGTCAACAAGTAAACATGCATACCTGGGCTTCTCTGAACTTTTCCAACCATCCCTTGATGGCCCCCGCATCACTGTGGAAGGAGAATGCTGAGATAGGCACGTGGTATTCGTTCATATAGATGAGCAGGAAGCTGCCTTTGTCCTTTAACTCACTGACCACTAATTGGTCCAGTCCCATGGGAGGACGAATTATCTTGAACCGATCCATTTTACGATTAGACTTACAGATTAGGATAAGGTCAGTAAACAGTAGACAGTCTACGTCCATCTGTGGAGAAGAGAAGAGTAGGTGGTCATTACTTAGGTGGTCAATACATAGGGATATCACAATTTATTCAACGTTCACAAAAGTGACTCGAATTGCTTGTTTCATTTATTCGCTTATACCTCGAACGAAGTCAACTTTGGTGAGTTGACAAATTTGAGCAAGCAAACTATTTTACACACTCATGCTTTTGGTTGATTAGTAAACCAGACGGTGGCCGGTATCAACCTTCAGAAGGGTATCTTATTATAATGGAGCTAGGAAAGTTAACAACGGTGGGGGGGGGGTCTATACACGTTTTTTCTAGGTAGTTTTAGATCGACAAGTGATACTTTTCTTATAGTTTCACATGTCGCGGATTGTGTAGCGATATATTTTTTTTTAATTTAAAGCCTAATTTTTGTATTCTTGAAGATTATAAATTGAGCCGCCGTTGTTGCGTTTTCCCATCCTGCGTTTAGCCGTCGTTGTAACGTTTTCCGTTCTTCTTCTTCCAGTATAGCCGTAACTTCGGCTTTCTTCCGGCGTTTTTGTGTTAATTGGTTATCTAAAATAAATATTAAATAATACTCTCAACCTCTGTCCTAATTGGAAACAGACACATACAATGATACAATGAATATCCTTGTTACTTAATGACAGACACATACAATAATACAATGACTATCCTTCTTACTAGATAACAGACACAGACAATAATACAATGACTATCCTTGTTACGAGATCATAGACACAGACAATAATACAATGACTATCCTTGTTACGAGATCATAGACACAGACAATAATACAATGACTATCCTTGT
>JAUUEB010497733.1:0-10450 GCA_032362205.1 Clione limacina
TGCTAACTAAGCCATGTTATATGCAAATTAACTCATTAAATATGCTAATTAATCAATAATTAATGCTAATTATTCCACGACAATATGCTAATTAGCTCATTATGTATGCATGCCGACTGTCAGCAAACTGACACTCAGCATCCCCTCACTATCCTACTACTATTTTAGCTGTATCATTATGATCCTAAAAGACACTTTACAACATTGTGAAGCTTTCCTCAAACTAGCATCATCCATCATAACTTCACAAATTGTACATTGGTTATCAAATTTAAAATAATAATTAACATGTATGAATTTTTACAAATGTCTCAAAAGTTCTCCACTCATGCACTTTTAGTTAATACTAACCAAAAAGGGTCATCAAAAAGATAAAATTTGACGGGATTAAAAAAAAGAAAAATGAAAAGCTAGCAATATAGGTACCTATAAGACAACCAATACAATTAGTCCTAGTCATAATAATGTATTTTAAAACACAAAATGACCCAACACAATTTTCTCTCATAAGGGGAGAAAACATAGGAAAATGACACTATTTGACCTGGATGACACTGACGAACGCCGGATCTTGATTATCTTAATGAAGGACTTCATGTTATAACCTTAGCTTATCTTACTCGCCGATTGTCTTCGATTATATTTGTTTTTTATGATTTCCTATATTGCCATAACGATTCATTTATAACGAAACAAAATATTTAAGAATACTTCAAATAATTTGACAAGGGCAATACTTGTAGCATGCAGGGCATGATTTCCCACACTTCTGCAATTAAGAAACTGGACCAGTAACCTCTACGTGGATCGCTTAATCTCCATTCATCGCATGTGAAATATGTTTCCCTCTGGCCTCTGCAATCTCTGAAAAGTTAATGTGATTGCAGCCGAACGAGAGTTGGACAAGTGATTGCGCTAGCTATTGTGCTAGAATTTATGATGATGCTTTGGTTAAAGAATAGATAATTACTTCTTTAGTCAAGTTCAAGGTTAAATCATTCATTTCAATATGCTCAACTATTTGACTGAAACCTGCTGGCATAGTTCAATTATATTGAACGTCACCCTGTATTAAAACCAGTCTGTGGATTACAATGCTTGTGTCTAAGAATCATTGTCGTAGCTATTCGTAGCTGTCAGTTGATACGGAGTGTTATTTTACGACATTCGGACAATTCTATAACCAACAAATGGTACCAAGTCTTTTTACTTTCAAAGTGACACAATTAAAATATGATGTTATGCCAATGAAAGATAGCGTACCAAGAGTATACAAATGAGTACATCTTAAGATGTTAATTCACTGTTAATGTCCAGTAGAGTCCAGTGGGGTATGTAAAGCAACCATTGGTTTTTCAGTTCTTTATTTGTCGGAATGTGTCTGGAACATCTAAAAGAGAAATGTAATCTTTTGAGTACGTGAACTTATATATTTAGTAAATTGGAGTCCATTAACCCTCGGGCAATGATTAAGTATATGATATGAATGTCATAATTCCAAGGATAAAAATGATGATGGATTGATTAAATAAACCCGTTATACTTAGAACGAGTCTCACGAACTTGATGAACTGAAACACAGTTCAGTATCCCATAAAACAGTAACCAAGAGAAAAAAAACGGTGGACATTAGTCTAGAAATGCCAAGTTATGTAAATGATATTAAGAAACTAGAAACTCGCTACGTTCCTTTTTCATGCAATTTTATCATCACAAGTTCACATATTTAAAAGCGATCAAGACACAAACGAAATTTCCGTCAACAATAAGAATTGATTCAGTTCGTTTTTGATAGAGGGAAATTCTAACAAAAGGAGAAAACCAAACCCTATTGACTTGGTAACGTTTATACAAGGTACAGTTTTTGACTTACGGCATAAAAGGAAGGAGAACCGACAATTTTAAGGGAGGGGGCTGCTCATCTTAAAAATGTGTTGATTCTTAGTGTTTCAAGAGATAACAATAATGTTTATTCAGTCAATAAGATTTTTTTTTAATTTACCCAAACCATAATTTTGGGTTTAAAAGCAGTCTTGAAATCATCAATTAGTGTTGTTTATATCTTGTGGGAAAATGAAACTTTAAAAAAAGCGCACAAGGTTACCATGTTGCTTTCACTAATCAGCGTGAACTCGCACCGTAGTTTTTGATACGCATTTGTGTAAATGTTAGTTTGGTTTCTTACATTAGCAAGAACGTATTGTGAATTGTAAACTTAAGATACATTTGCATACTATGTAGAGACAACTTCAATTTTGTTTTAAAGCAAATTGTTACGTAAATATTTTGACCCTCTCCGTTTAGTCATACATTAATGCAATATAACATTAATATAACCACATTCCTCGTAACTTTGTCTCTAGAAACCCTTACGATAAACTGTTTACAAGTCCAGCAAAACCTTTCTAATGTTCTTAATATACTATTCGGTGGTTCATCAGCCCAATGCACAGAATATGCACTGCTGTTTAGAATTACACTTGTATACATACATTTAATTGAGTATGTGACTTTTCAGTTTGACGTCTTACGTCGGTAGATATGAATTAAATCAACAATGCACAGCAAACAAACCAACGCAAAGCTAGGTGATTGCCGCTTGGTATTCTATAAGCATTGTTGATATAGTATTTCTTTGAAAACCCCGCTCTATCAAGTTAAGTGTCATTTTTATTTGCCCTGCAGTATATTTATTTTCTAGAAATATATGACGATTTCTGAAAGTCATTGTCTTTGATATTTTCGTGAAATCTAACGATCAGTTGAAAGTTTTCTTAACTCATTTTTACAAATTGATGTGCAAATTAAGACACTAACATTTTCCAATATACAAGCTGAATATCAGTTCTATTTTGATCTGTTTAACATATTAAGCTTACTATTCTCAAACATCAGTCCTGAAAACAAAACTAATTTATAGTAGATATGACAAAATATGCCGACTTATGATGTATTTTAGTACCGCAAAGTAACATTATGGATTAGTTTGCTACTTCAAACGTGACTATAACTTCAAAACGAAACAAACGTTATCATAAGTGAAACATTAACTTATGAAAAGTTTTTCATATGTTTATCCCGTGACTATCGGAAGTCTAAAACAATCTGTTTTCATTATGGGCAATGTAAGGAAACATAAAAGTTACAAAACAGCAATAGTTTTAGCAGGAAAAAGAGAAGATTTACTTTTTTAGTCGCCGCTAATTTAAGAATAATGTTGTGTGTTTCCGATAATTTACGAGTTAAAAATACATGTTTATGTTAAGTTAAATACCCGTTGATGTCCTCAATGCGTGTTTTCTGCTTGGGTTAACTGGTCTTAAATCCACCATAACATGTTTAACGTATAATGAATGGCATGCTATTTACGAATACGGTAGTATCTTTTCAATATCTTTTCAAAGCTAACTTCAGAAACCAATTATTCTCTTAAAAGCCTTTAACTAGACCTACTCTTAAAATCTTTTTATTTGTTTCGGTTTTGATACCCAAGCAACTTACAAATAATGACATATGCTTATACAAATTATATGAACGACAGGACAGTTGAGAGTTGCCTCAAAGATGTTGTACATATTCTTTATGAATGAAACATGAAATTATTCTTCCGAAGTCGAACAAAATTATAGTTATTCCATACGTTGTAGTCAGGTGCATTGCCAGAGTTTTGAAATGGGGGCCAATCTTGGATATTAGAGAATAAAACGTCGTGAAGCGGTGAACATTTTTGTGGTAAGTTATAAAAGGTGCAAAATTATAGCATTTTGGGGCTCAAATGGGGGGACATTCCTCACATAAAAAGTAGGGTAACTTGGTTAAAACCCCGTACAACATTACAGTTACAACAGATGAGGTTAAGATATTTCTACAGCTCATTGATCAGTGGTTCCCATCTACGAGTATAGCTGCACAATGTCATCAACAGTCATCTCGTCAAGCTCAGCTACAGTTGCACACCAAACGTGAAAGCATTAATAGCAGGGCATAATGTCAAAATACTATAAAAAGTCACCAAGGACAACAAGGCAAAAAAATAAATGGCCACTAGACGGGCATCGTCTCCAGGAAGCTCTGATCTACAGGGTCACTATCATCACACCCTCTGTGAGAAAAACATATCTAGGAAGCCCATAACCAACCTTTAAACAGCGCTTTTAATGCAACAAGAGCGACCTTACACATATCACAACAGAAACAAAGCAACATAAGCAGCTTTCGTATGTGACTTCAGAGACAAAGGACATCAACCAGAGATCACGTTGAAGTGCATAAACAAATGTGACATTCAGAAATACGACGTATGCCTATCAGAAAAACAAGCCATCATAAAAGCTAAGACTCTGTTGGATAAAAGGCCAAAGTTCATGACAAGGTTAATGGTGCCTAGAAACGACTAGGTGAAGGTCGAAGAGATAAGGAAAGGGTGGATTTAGGCGGGGCGGTGTGTGACGTATTATGTACTGCGCACTGAGATATCAACAACTAATTCTTCCGGGGAAAACACAAGTAACTTGTTATTTGAACATTAATCTTCAATCGCTAAGAGTTGACAGAAACATAAAAGATAAAATAATGTTTACAAGTATTATATTATTTAAATTCCTCTTGCCAAGTGTAGTTTTGCAAAGGAAAGGGCTTCATTAAATTAGTCATAATTATTATACAAACCACCAGTTATACGGAAATTCACCTTTGTATTGTAGACTAATTATTTACTCTCAAGTTGATAACTGTCAGTGGTTTTAAGAATAAAAACATCAAGCAGTCGAAATTAAAAACTTGTAGCCCTTTCTTCATATTTGTTTGTCATCTTGAACTTAAGTTCATCTTAACAATCCCATGTGTTATTAGATAAACGTTATTTGAATACTATATATTTATAAACGAAAATAAAAACCACTATGAAACGTCGATATCATTATTTAAACGATTGACAAATTTCTTATATTCTTTTAAGTTAAACGACTTACCTTTGATAAAATCACTTTGACACTGGATCTAACACTGATGGCAATCCGTCTTGGTACGAGTCTGAAAAACATCAACTTAGAGTTACTTTAATTTGCTTTTGGAACAAATATTGTCAGAGATCAGAACATTTATACATGTATTTGCATAAATACATGCTACTATGTTTAGACAATTATTGCATTGTAGTTCTGTTTTATTTTAAACTTATTCACACGTTTTGTATCATCAAAATGTTTCGTTCGATTAAGTTGCACTGTAAGAAGAAACAGCGTGAACAATATTTCATTGAAAAAGAAATTACTGTCAAAGAGTCAATCAAATCTGACCGTAAATTCTTGTAGTTGAAATGTCTCAATTTTATGTGAACTCACCCACTATATGATATTATTCATTTAAATCGCACGCCACTAGATTTGTCCAGGGTCCACTTTTATTTTTAAGCATTGATATACATCTTTTAACACAATCCTTCAACCCATAAGTGGAGAGCAAAAACACATTAAGTTCAATATGTGCCAAGCAAATGACTCTTTTTACTTGTGGGACACAAACATTGTTTTACATTTCTTTTTATCATCGGGTTTCCCGATTTTATTATACTATCCTGGTGCCAGTGCCCCTATAATTATTGAATTTCTACGGCCACTACAAGTTAATATCGCCTTGACGGTTGGCGTTTTAAATTCAGAATGACCCATTTAATGTTTGAAGTCTGTTTATAGCTACCCTGTCCTAATGCAAAACTCTGATAATATATGAACAAATATACATTAATTTTGGATGTATACTAAAAAGCATACCGCAAGATCAGTCTTTCCAATAATCAAAATAGACTTGAGACATCAATTTAAATCCTAGTTGTCGTTATTCACTAGTCATGTTTCAAACCTGCAGTGCACCCCATTATATATATTCATATATTATTCAAACACGTTATATTGTGTTTTTAAGGAAAGTGTGATCAGTTATGTTCTTATCATAATTCACGATGTAATCACCCTGTTTCTGTTCTCATCTTTTTAATTATACTGACATCTTTCTGTAATCTGCTGCTCAACTATATTTACAATTGGTTTTAAGAGAACCATTTTCTCTTCTTTTTTTAAATCTATATTATCTAGTGTAATTATAATTAGACTAAAAATAACATAATAGTTCCGATACAAATCACAGTTGAAACCTACTGTTTAACCCCGAAACATTTTCAAGTGTAATAAACTGTAAAAATACCCCTTCGTTTTTCAAATCCACAGTAGTTCTACCTTTACGAAGAGAGCAGAAATTTAGAAGCAGTGGTAGTAAATTGAAAAGACAAGCAAAGAAACAAGATAAACATGAGTTAAAAATATTATCATGTATATACATTTCTTTTCAATCCAACTATAATCCCATGAAACAAACATAACTTGAAGAGAGAGGTCAAGAAAGTTATATACTCAGCAGAATTGGACGACTGCCAAATCATCATCGGAAACAAACACTCAATCCAACATGTGTCATTCACGCTGTGAGTACCACAAGAAAGTACTAAAATAGTATTACAGTAACGGGATGATTGTACGCCAGAAACTCAAACAGTCCTACGGACTAGGAGTGTTCCTACTTGTCTATACTAACCAGTGATATGGATGGATCTTGTTGCAATGTCACCAAACCTTAATTTTGCGAGTGAACATATACAAAAAATTGTTAATACACTGTTCTATTAAACAAATGCACATAATCTTTTGGTGAAGTCACAAATCCAATCGTCTCAAATAGCAAGCATTTAATAAATAGCCTATTTTGATGCATAACATATTCACAATATAAAATGTATAACCAGTTTTCGTAAATCGCAATAATTATTTTACAGACAATCAAGATTTAATGCGCATTTACCCATGTCTCATAATGTAATCACTAAAAATATAACCTAGACGGTAAGCCGTGAAGGCAATCTAAAGATATGTTTGATGTTGAAACTCTTAGGGAAGATTTGTTAACAGTTTGCCAAGAAAATTTAAAGGCACACAAACAGCAATCAAATTTCACCAAAAAATCTAAGTTTACATGATCTGAAAATCTTCTTTTAAGAAGATACATTTTTCCTCTCTTGGGCTTCTTCAATTATAGATTAACTCAGCTTCTAAATAATATGCTTCAATATAAAAACAGACAATCTTCATTTTCGAGTGTGCCCGGCTGGATTGCTCTAGAAATAGAGATGGAATTATCAATATTCATGTAAATAATACTTGTTTTGTGAGGATACGCTTTACTTTATGTAGATAAGCTATGAGTTGTTTGCTCATAGACACTCTTTCCACTTAGATAAATTTCTATGCTCTAACGATTCTCTCTAAGGTTTGATAACGATAGCCACAGAATTAATCATTTGAAATAGTGCCGTCTGTGGTTGTTTTACATTTAATTTATCATAAAGTAAAACTATTTCCAATGTTTCCTCATATTTTGCAATAAACTTATGATTGACCCACCTTAAAGGGATACGTTACGTTACCAGGGACTGAGGAGAGGGAGGACCCTCGTAACGTAACGTATCCCTTTAAGGTGGGTCAATAATAAGTATATTCGCTACCAAGTAGCACTCTAAGTCGAGATTCTTCAATCTCTTTGTTTTATTTTGCAATTAAAACAAAACTTCGTGGGTGGAAATAAACGAATCATGCATCATAATGCTTATCGAATATTTTCAAAATTATACATATAAAAAAATGAAGTCGCCTCTGAAATAGTTTGCACTCCGAAATATTTTTTTCTTGTAGGGTTAATATTTAAATCAGCATTATAAATAAGACATTTACCTCCCTTTTAAACGAAATACTACTGCATCTGCTGATGTTGCAATCACTAAGTTGAATTAAGTGGGATCTGAGTCGCAGTTGTGTCCCTTTACTTTTCATCTAACGTTATGATAAGAATTACTGACAATAAAGGGGCTTGTGTTTTTTTTTGTGTCGCCTCTGTTCTTATTCGACCTAAATAGGTGCAACATATTTAAACAAACCATTTTTTTTAAATCCATCGACCTCAAGGTTGCAATATAGGCAAACAATCACAAGTGTTTGAAACAAGTCATATAAGCACACCACTATGAATCTAATGGGCACGGTTTCGACACTCTGCCTTTAAGCTGTTTAATCTCCGATCTTTAATTAAGAATCATCAGTTTTTCCAGAACATTGTAGTGTTACCTGTCTATTTCGCAAAATCAAACGACAAGACTGCCTGGAATGACTTGACTAAAAAGGAATAGGAGATATCTAGATTAACATACCTTTCTAATAGCACACATTTCTTGTTGTATGAATAAGAATAAGATTTGTCATTACTTATATAAGACAATGCTAATATATTGCTCTGAAATGACAAAGAGCAAAAAAGACAAAACAAAAACAACTATTTGAAAATGTCATGCAATGCAATAATTATTATAGAAAGACAAAAGCTTGTTTCGTTTGTTTCGTTTGTTTCGTTTGTTTCGTTTGTTTCGTTTGTTTCGTTTGTTTCGTTTGTTTCTTTTGTTTCGTTTGTTTCGTTTGTTTAGTTTGTTTCGTTTGTTTCGTTTGTTTCGATTGTTTCGTGTGTTTTGTGTGTTTCGTTTCTTTCATTTCCCATTGTTTCTTTTGTTTCCTTTGCCCACTATGAACTCGGATGAAGTCAACTTTGTAGCTTCTACATGAACACAGAGTTGGAGTTAGCAGATGTATTCCACTCTCACGTTTTAATGTTTTGTTGCTACTGGACAATTGTATTTGTATTTGCTTGGATGAAGTCATTTTTCTACCTCTAAAAACACAGATATTGCGTTAGCCAATGTTTTATACTCTCATGTTTTAACATATTGGTACATCTCTCATCAAGAGCAGAGGACAGCGGCTATCCGGATTTCTAAGTCTCAACTATAATGAGAATTAACACAAAACAGTTCCCTTGTGAAGAGTCCCGTCATGTTATATGACAAGTAATATCATATAACATAACGGGACTCGTCACTAGGGAACGTCTTGTATCTATTGTTGTAGAGATATAATAGGGATGATACTATCATTTGTGTTATATTGAATAGCCAACCTTGGGGTAGATTTTTCAGTTGTGGTATTTACCAAAGTATTCTAGTACTTAACAATTTATAAGCATGTTTAACAATACAGGAGTTATAGTATAATGCAATTATCTAATTACAGTGTTTGTTTATTTGTTTGTGTATTTGTTCAAAACGATGGTAATGCTTTTGATAAATTAGATTCATATGAGGTGTTCAAAAATATCGGATTCCTATTAAACTTGGAACTTGCATGTTACTTCATGTAGACTTGAATGGATTCGTTTCTAACTTTTGCTTTAGTCCAAGGTTCAATCTTAAAGTTGATTTGCTATAACTGTAAAATCAAATGTTTGATTTAAGAGGCACATTTTACACTCATGTGCTCAAATATGTGGGTCAATTGAGTAGATATGAAAGTTAAATTCCACTGCATGAAAATATTGACCATATTAACCACGTGATGTCATTTGTTTATATCTTTACTCATAATTGTAACGTCACGTTGTGTTATATAACAAATAGTATATCATTCTTTGTGTCAAATGAGTCGATATTTCGGTTTAATTCAACTTCACACAAATACAAAGGCACACATTTCCTTTCCTTTTCATTGAGTAGGTTAATGTGTGAGAAAATGTGTAGACTTCTAGGATATCTGCAGCTTATCTTCCTACATTTCCAAAAAGTAAAGAGGAAATTTATAGAATTATTAGATCCTTTTTAAATACAAATCTGATATTTTTAAAAAGTATTTCGGATACAAGACACTGATTTACACGACTTTTATGTACATCAAAATATACCACAAATAATTCTCAATTTTATCTAGTGTTTGTAGAGTGTTATCATCAGACTTGATCTTTAACGTAGGGGTAACAGTATTGTATGGAAAGAGAAGTGATTTATTCAATCCGATAAAGAAAAGTGTATGTATGGTTTATATGATAAAAAAGCAATGGCAAATGTAACATAACAAAGACATCAATAGATTTTTTGTATTATGAAATAAAATAATATAACTACATTCTACTTTTGTCTCATTGCACAGCTTTATGCTTTAACATTCACTGATTCATCATACTCATGCTTTATATGACCTTATTTGTTTTGTATGAACACCGATTAAACCTGATGCCCTGCAATGTTCATCACAAATATCAGTGTAAGAGCAAATATCTGTCGATCCCGAGTTATCGATAATGTATTCCACTGAAGGATTTTTAAGTCTCCAGATCTCAGACTGTTTTAATGCCTTAGGCCAACTTTTTAAGAATTAATCTGAAAATGACGTCAATCACAAAGCGTGAAACAGGTTATTTGAGGACAATGTCTTTAATACCTTTTGCCATTTATGACATCTATTTTGGTGCAAAGATGATGATAAGATTCATATGATTTCCTATTTCGTAGATTCAACTACATTATCAA
>JAUUEB010497744.1:253-10450 GCA_032362205.1 Clione limacina
CCCCCCCCCCATGTCGCTTTTCAAGTAAATTTATTAGATACAAATATCGTTTTAAAATTAGTCTAAAAAGCAGCACAAATGAAAATTGCAGAGACCCCCAAAAGGCACTTGCTTAGCTATCAAGATACCTTATAAAATTAGTATGGGATTTTTGAAGTCGTGCTCGGGCGCTTCTCAATTGTTAGTATGAAATTCTCAAATATTAATCCCTAGACGAATGCACCTATATACGTCTTAAAGGAAATAATAATATAAATGCATTCTTCTCCTGCTGCATGAATTATTTCATCATGAATTGCATCTGTGTCCGGGCTTTGTCTTATCTTCGATCTAGGGTTCTGTATCTTCTGTGATAGATGTAACTGAGGATGTCGTTAATATTGTGACCTCTGATTTGTATAAATTGCTTTAGTACTGAACCCATGAGTTAGCTATAGCTTTGTCTCAGTTCGTGTCTTTGATTACGTTGATTCTTGCCTTTGGAGTATTTGTCATTTTCTTAATTTCTTCATACATTTGACGTCTTTTGTTATCCCTCATGCAGTCTGCATTTGACTTCAATGAAGTTATTTCTGTCTCTCTACAGCGTTTCACGATATCTTTATTTACTTCATTGTTTATGTATTTTTTTCAATTTCCTTCTTTCTACAATCTTCTTTAGCGTTTCCTCTCAGATACATGGCTGGTGTTTGTTGAGTTCCCTTTGTAGATGTTTGACTGTCTATGCTTTAAAGACCCTAACTAACTCTATTTGAAAGTTCCTCTGTTTCTTTTTCTTCAGAAAGGGCGAGGAGTGCACTGAAACGATTTTCACTGCAACTGTAAATTCCCAGTTATGCATTCCATCATTCCACATTATATTTTGTGATAATTTTTTTCATCTGACTTTGAATTTTATGTCTGTTATAACCAGTTCATGGTCTGTTCCACATATGACTCTACTAACTCTGTGTCTGGTAATGTTCTTGTCCTCCCAATGCTTTCTGATTGTTCTTTTTTGATTGCTATGTAATAAATCATGTGTTTTGTTTTGCTACCTGGTTCTGTCCATGTGTACAATATTCTTGGCTGCACCTTGAAAATGATGCTTGCGACCATAAGGTTGTTAGTTATTGCAAAGTTCGTAGGTCGTTCATCTCGTTAATTTCTTTTGTCATTTTTCCAATGATTTCCTTTTTTCAGGAAGCTTGTATTGTACCTACTTCAGCGTTGAGGTCTCCCATAATCAGACGCGTCGGTAGAGTTTTGGAAAGGTTGGGGATATGTTTGATATCTATTGCCTTTTGACTCAAATAAGGGAGGGTAGACATTCCCCACTGTCCCCTGGCAACGCGCCTGTCCATAATGATCAAAATATTCTTTTTTCTGAGAATCATCGGTTTCTTTTTGGAGATCAGCATAAAATCCGTCAATGTCTACTTCACTGAAAAAGTGACCCGATCATAGCCTTACTGATCCATAACCCTACCCCTGCTTGGCCTTGGGATTTCCCCCAGATAATATCATGTTCCCTCCTCCTTCAGTGCTTAAGTCACCTCCGCCTTCCTATATATGTTCTCTTATGCCAAGTATACAATTTGTTGTTCTTAAGGTAAAATGGTACCTAGTTTTCATCACCCATAATTTTAACTTTTGAAATTCCATGTTCCGATTCTTCCTACAGCAGACAATTTTATTTTCTCATCAGAGTGTTTTACCTTCATTAGACCTGCCGTCACCCTACCGTTGCAACTCTTCCCCAAAACAAGAGTCTCATCAAGCTTTGGGGTCTCACTGTACTGTGACATATATTACTTAGTATGGTGAACACCTTATTATGATGCATAGTCATTACGAAAATGACACACTAAGTCACTAACATTAATTTACTCGTGTCGTGTTAGTTCGAATATTGGTGCTGAACATTCAAATACGACTATTTCGAGAATTTACATTATCAGTGGTAAGATGGCGTCTGAATGACGTCATGGTAAAGCTGGCCTCATCATTACTCAAAAACTTATGGTAGTGGTGTAAAAAAGTACATTTTCGTAATCGTCTTTGCAAGACCTTTAATTTCAAACATCGTCAATCCATTCTGAGTAATTTGATTTCGACAATTGGTCAGCCCTGCTGATCAAACGTTCAAGATGTTTTTTGTGGATCGTAATTTTTGTTACATAATTATGTAGAATAATTCATTTCTGAGTTGACTTAACAAATAAAAATGTGTTAACCAGATATTAAGGACAAACAATGTGAACATATGTTGACTACGCACACGCCCCCTTACCGCAAACAAGGGCATCGTCAGGCGGAGGAACAGTTGTAACTGTGCACTCAATAGATAGAATTGCAAATGTCGGCGATTAATCGTTAAGGCCGGGCCCCTAATTGAGTTTTTCCTATATGATATTTGTTAGTTTGGCAAACACGCTATGGTCACATCTTCAGAGTTAAGAATCTGAAACCTTGCACATAAGCTCTTCTAGTGACTATCTAAAACTTTCTCAATTTTTCGAATAATGAATTTTTGACAAAGTTATGGCACATTAAGTATTTTGCTATATGTCTTTGATAATTTTTCCGAATACGCTGTGGCCCCCTCGTCAAAATAGAAATCTGAAATAATACATAGCGGCTTATTTCGTGGTTCCCTAAAAGTTGCAATCTCAATTTTTGAAAAAAAACACATATGTGACAGAGTAATGTCTTTTTTATGATTTTTCATGTACGTACTTTACGCAGTGGACGAATCGTTGGGAATAGGAACCTAAAATATTGCACACAGGCTCTTATAGAGACCTTCTAATAGCATCTTTCTCAACTTGTTGACAAATATTTTGTGACAGAGTTATGGCTCTTGAGTTATTTGCTATATGTTCCTCGTTAATTTTCTCTAATGGTCGTGAATGTACTCTCGACGAGTACTCATTTTGTTCGTGTTTTTAATACATATACAGCCAAACTTGTCAATAAAAACAACCGATACAATAGTAAAAAATATTTTTATAGGCAATAGGTCTTTAAAGAGAAGTCAATTATGCATAAAACAAACATACATGGTCAATCAAGACCCCCAGTCTTTGTTATATTGTACAGTGCACAGATAGTCTTGAAGCAAGTTTGACTGTACATACAAAACAAAGAAAATATCTATGATCAATTTAAAAAGGCTATCAGAACTTTGTTTATGTGTAAGGATTGAATTAACTGAAACATATATACAGTGATGTACGTTGAACTGATTGCAGATTTTGCTGACTACTGAACTTATATTTGGTTGTCAGCAACGGAAATCAGACCGCGTTTGGGATCGTTCATTATTTTGTCTATACGTAAATATTTAGTTCTCTTCATGTCTGGGATGTTCTTGTCATTGACTATTGTACAACACTGAACTGGTAAAAGCAAAACTAATAGTTTGCTAAAAGCAATACTTTTCCTTTACCGAGTGGCTGCCTACATAGGCTTCACAAGTGTACAGATTTATACACCTCCTTTCACTCTATCCATCGTCCTATATTTTCTTCACCTGTCGTACCCTGATTTCCGTTTAGCTTTTTTACCCTCAAAACATAAGCCGTACGTGACGCATGGATGGTGGTTAGGTAGAGGCGGCGAAATAAGAACCACGCGCGAGGCCAATGGCATTGTGTGTAGTCGCTCACTCCATAGCCTGTGTTGTTTCTCTCCTGCTGACGGTAACTGCTCATTTCCGGTTTGTGGTGAGTGCTATCACTGGCCTTTTTTTCTTTAAACGATTTTGGAAAAAAGTAAATCAGTTTCCTGGCGGGTGTAAGAAAAGCTACTTGTTTCTAAAAAAAAAATAGGTGGCGGGAGGAGATAAGATGCAGAGAAGAATAGACTAAATCTTCAAATTCAATAATTGGTTCTTTTTTTATTTCCTCAGATAGACGCTCTCAAAAGAAAACATAGCTAGAAAGATGCAATCTAAGAAGTAACCAGACTGCACTACTTGTCAACACGATGATTGAACACCAAATCTTATGCTGAGAAATTTACACTTGAAAGTGTTTTATGAGTAAAGTTGGCTTGTTGAACAGTCAGCATTCTGAAGACCAAAAAATTAATCAAGAAAAAGTTTACGTCTGAGGGACAGAGATTCTGATGTTTGGTTACAGAGAGTTTTGGAGACTCAAACAAAGGCGTCTGTTGAATGGAAGTGCAGAGATAGAGTAACGATAAGTTCGTGCTTATCGCACACTATTGCCACAGGAATTGAGTTTTTGGCACCAACTGTATGATTTTCCCACGCCTGAGGTTGCGGAATCGCTTGTTACCTGATGTAATGTGTGGCGGTGCGCTCGCTTCCAGAAACGTGTTTTTGGTGAGCCTTTAAGAACGGGGGGAACCGGGGCCAAAACCAATACTTCATAATGACTTGTGTGACGGGACGGGTTAGGAGCATATGATTTTGACAAGTGAGACGGAGCTAACAGAGGTGAACTCATCGAGTGCTGTTCGAACGTGTGGATGATAGGGATTAATGAGATAATCTTGACTGACCACCTGTGCTTGATTTTTTTAGGGCACAACGAAAATTGGATTTATTTTGTCTGGATTATAATCAGGGTAGTCAACTTCGTTGTTTACTTTTATTCTAGGGGTATACATATAAGTTTATACATCTTTCGATTCATCGGGTCTTTCTCTAAGAATTAAACTTGTAAACCAGTTATGACACAATTCAACATAATGTTTTACAACCCAATGCCTGGCATAGGCTCTTGTTTGACAAGTGTGGTTTCTAAGAAACTGGAGTTTTACATTATGAGGAATTGGTGATTAAACGCCAGACCCATCTTGCCTTCCGTGTCCATTTAATTAACGTTTGTTTTTTAATTTCAAAATGAATGATTAACGGCTACATAATTTTCCATTTTGGCCTCTCTGGCAGGACTGACATGTCCTTACGCACAACATCCATCAGCGTTATGCGCCCACCAAAACCACCATCGTGGAGAGACTTTGTTAATCAGGAACCTAAAAACATTCCGTCAGTTGGCCATGACTTACCTGATCCAATCGGTAGATCGCTTGGAGCAAGATCTCCAATATCAGACCTCATCGAAACATCTCTTAGGACGGCCTCTGTTCCAGGAAACAGGGTATCAAGGCTACCGAGACGTCCTCGAGCTAGGATACATCGCACCAGAAGTGAACACGTTATTGAAACCGGGGATCTACCTGAGTCAATAATCACTGCCACTCTCGCTGAAGCTGACCCGAAAGGCTCGAGAACACGTCGACCTGGTGACTTTGACTGTCGTCTATACGATGAGGAAAATACTAGACGATGTCAGAGTTGGTTGGCTAGCATTGAGGCATGCGAACCACTTGACGAAGTAGATTACGCGTCTGATACAACGATATCTGATTCGCCTCGGACAACGCCTGAGCCTGAGATACAAATAGACGTATATAAATCAAAGACTTTTATTGATGATTCATTAACCCGGCTCCGAGACGACAATGAAACAACGCAGCATCGAGCCGACGACCCGAACCCTAGGTCTATACCTATTCATGATCTCAGCCAAGCAGTAGATGTTGAAATACCCGAAGAAACTTTTATATGGACTGTACCACGGGAGGTCAGACCTCCATCTGCCAGCTCGGGAGAAGATTGTTGCTGCAGTTGTACAAGGTCGTCCACCATCCGAGGTGATGATAAGAAAAAGGCAGCTACAGACGCATTAACTACAGCCAACTCAGGGATAAAAACTTATAGAATAAATGTTGATAAGATGAAAAAGGGTGATGATATAGCAAATAAACATTGTGGATTAAAGTCCTTTCATAGACAAACGAATGAGTATTCTGAAACACCTTCTAAGAAAAAGCATAGTACAACAAAAGCTAGCAGCAGCCTCCAGACCAATCCTTCCTGTGATGTCGATGAAACAACCGACAAAAATGTCATTGGTGGGTCGCCTCGGATAGAAGTCAAACAGAGTGACAAAAGTCTTGGCTCCATTTCCGAAGGTGACCGCCATGGAGAGACTAAACTTCCACTAACAATGTTTTCTTCTCCTAAAAGAACTTCTTCCCAGAGCGTTTTGTGTGATACAGATTTATGGGCGTTAGATCAATCAGATTGACACAGTAGCCGTGGCCATATCCATTACGACTGTTTTGTTTCATTTTTGTCGATTCTTCAAATAATGCCATCTTTTTTTAAAATGAATGATTTGAATTGAATATATTATATAAACATTGAAAGTATGTTGTGTTTAATTTATGTCTGACACGCCCAGCAACAGTTGTGTCGAAAGTGTGGCGTCGTAGTCTGGTGGAAGGCTGATTGATTAAGGAACAAAAAGTCCCTTGTACAGGATCTTTCGATACCTTAGATTAAATGGGTATAATTCGCAGTAAGCTGAGAATGTATGTCACAGTATGTCTCAGTTGTCTTGTCGGTATAATTATATGTTGTGAAACATATTGACCAAGCTTAAGGCCTGAGAATGCGCTATATAAATACAATATTTTCGTTCTTCCTATTTTTACGAAGGAATGCAACACACTTTCAATTGCCTGACAATATGTTAACATAGTTATTCTCCCTTGTATGGAAAATAATGACGATTGGAAACGATCTTTTCTAAAGATGGAAATACGACCACGATATGGTTAATTATGAAGAGCTAAAAAGTAATCGATAGATTTTTATTGAACGTCACATATGATGAAAGCTTATAAAATATGCATAACGATAAGATACAAATTGTCCATGGTTTATGTAACGAACGCACCAAAGAAGAAAACCAAAATGATTCAAAATGTGGCGTCAAAAATCTTACGTATCAGCAACCAGTTTTGATCGTAAAACCTAGTCGTGTCTTTGTAGCAATAAGAAAATAAATTTCTACGTTATTCGATGCAAAATTGGCGGCCACATGTTAAAAGCCGGGTAAGGGAAATGTGTCATGGAAGTGGTTTCTTTAAGAAAATAGACAGAGAACGGAAGGAACTCTGATACGTCACTTTTTGTTATTGCTTTGTATTTTATGTTATCAATTGTATGGACACTTTTTGTTTACCAGGGCAGGGGCAGATTATTATTTAATGGAAAAGTGAACTATTGCGTCACTTGGAATTATTAGAAGGCGCTCATAAACCCAACGTATTATTGTGAGGACTTAATTATTGTGATTTGTTTGTGGTTGAATATTTGAAAAATAATTGACAATTGAAAACAGGAAGGAGAGCTAAGAAAAGATCTCTATTCGAAGTTTTTTTTTACCTCTACCACATGCACAGTTGTATCGTGTTAGCAAACGATCAAGTTTCATCCGAATATTATTGAACAAAAAAAATTGATGAAAGTGTGCAGCTTTTGACCTATTTGAATTATTTGGTTGAAGAGTAAATGGTACTCATTTGCTGCTGGTTTACAATAATAGTTTCCAGTAACATAGGCAGGCATCTATACACCAAAACCATACACATAAAAGACTAAATGCAGTCTATCTTGATACTTTTTCCTGGTATTCTAGTGTCCGGAATTAGTAGTTTCCCAAAAATAGTAGATGCTCATGGGGGAGGGGGTTATACACGAGTCTTGACAACAACCCTCAAATTCTGAGCATATGAAATGTTTTATTTTACAATCAGTCCTATTTCACAAATCAAACGTGCTAGAAATACCTAATTGGCATACGAATACAATTAAGTAAATGCAATTTGAAAGAAAAATATAATCATGCTAATTATATATAATTATTCAGAGTTTTGACCTCTGGGGTAAGTTCAGACCTCTGAGTCATAAGGAATTGCGTTTTTCATAGATAAAGTGCATTCTGGTATCAAGGATTCTTTAACAGTAATTATACTAATTAGGTTATTTGAATATTTGTAGATATTGATGGCTTAATATTCATATATACGAAAATGACAAATCACAAATCATCATGTATACAATATTAGCTTGACATAACAACAATGGCTATGCACTAATGTGGGTTGCATGGCACTGACATTGTTTAAGCAGGACGGTCTTGAAATAAGTTTGAAACGTTGAAAATGATTTCAATGAAAATCGTGGCCCTCATCCGACAGAATTACCTCACAACTACTGTTTACTCGCTTGAACAAATCGAAGGCCAATAAGGGTGCACAGCGGCCATAGAAAATATGGATACTAAAGCAACATTTTTCGTTTCTCATCAATATGCACAAATACAAATTTGACTGCTATATATTTTTAAGCAAACTATCCGTGTTTTTTTTACTCACTAAGTTCTTCTAGCACTTCTGGTTTTGACCTATGAAAAACCCGTTGCTTAAAAAACTCGAAAAAGCGGCTTGCTGTGAAAATTAATGGAATACTTTCAGAACTCAGAACCAACTTTTTTTTATGGAGGGGAGTTCGCCTTCTGGACACTAAGGACCCCAGAGAACAATATCAGATATACTAGATTTGTTAATTTCAAAAACTAATTTATCTTTCTTGTCTATAAGTCGACGTCATCAAATTAGCAAAACTACATTATCTGCTCTTTATGTCCCAAGTACCAAGGGACCCATCTCAGTGTGTGTTTGCTGAAGCATTCTTCTGTTAGAAGCTAGTGTCAGTCACGTCGCGAGCAATCTCAAGCTGACTTGTCCTCCCTTTTCGCAATCATTTTAATGCAAAACAATGGAATATTTAAAAGCTCATTTTGATATTGAAATAATCGTGTGCTTTATATATGACTAAGCATATGCAACTGTGACTCACTGTTTTATCAAGCTTATGAAACTATTGTAATACGCTGTATTTAAAAAAATAGTATAAATAAACTAAGAGAAGAGCGTGCAAGCGACCAAATTGAATAGTGTAGAGAGTGATAATGCCACTAAACAAAGATATCTCTTATATAGAAAATAATATCAACTTTAATAAGAACATGTTGAGACACTCAAAAAGCAAGACACTTTGTTCCCTTTACATTTTATGTTCAGGGATATTGTTTTAAACTCTTTTGATATTTTTTAAACTTTTCCATTTTCTTCTCGAAATTTCGATATCAGCAAGATAAGTTAATGCCATTGCTTACGTGCAATATCAGCCGGAAGAATAAGAACATCAGTTTTGGATTCGAAAATATGTATTTTACCAAATAAGTATTTCCTACAATACAATATCTACGTTTAGACTTTTTAGACCGACTTATACAATAACGTCACTTGTCTTATACTAGAAGTGACAGATCACAATGACTTGAAGTATTACCAATATTATTGAGATGTAGTGTTTCGTGTGTTTTAAAGTGAAGTAGATTCCCTTACAGGCGCGTAGCATTGGGGAAAGCCTCCCCATTTGAGATCCAAAATTCTATAAATGTGCACAATGTTTAAGTAATTTAAAACATTCGCGGCCATTGCTTTGATAATATCCGAGGTTGTTCCCCTATTTCAAAATCCTGACTACGCGCCTGTTCCCATTTCTATGTGGTTTGTTTAAGTCTTTATGTTTGCCTTGAAGTACTAGTTATTATTCGAAATATGCAATTGTTTTAGTCCTTATGGTGATTTTAGATACTCCCGTTGTCTTGACTTATCCATGTTGTTTTCTAAAATATTAACAATATCATGCAGTCGAACTTTAGTGTATTTATTATACACGGTGTTACTTTTGACCAAATGTTTTGTGTAAAATAGGGTGCTCAAAAAGTGTTAAAAACGTGTTAAATGTTCAAACACACTGTTGACAATTTGCTTAAGTGATATGAGGTGTATTTTACGCCAGTTTTGACGCTTCATTTAATCGTTGCTGGTCGATGCCATTGAATGTATTTTCAAGAAACAATAATTTCGCACAGCATAAAATCATTTTCTATAATATGAATGTACCATGATTTTAATGAATGTTTTGAGTAAGGCTGAAAATGCATATTAGTGTTCCTTACTTGTTAGATATGTCGGCCTTTTGTCGGGCCCTGATCACATATAGCAATATAAAGTTTCATTGATAGCTTTCTAAACATATTTTGGTCAACTTTCATGAAAGTTATTGTAGAATTGAATGAAAACACACGTACCACGAACCAAAAGACTAAAACCAGAAAGATGTAAAGTGAGTAACCTTTACTTATTTATAAGCTTTAGGTTATCAGGAGAAAAATCATAAGATAATAGACATAATATGACATATGAGATACTTCACAAATAGACATAATATGACATATGAGATACTTCACAAATAGACAT
>JAUUEB010497755.1:0-10450 GCA_032362205.1 Clione limacina
GATGTTGTTGTTGATGTTGTTTGACTTTTTGACAACCGTATTTATTATGTGGTAATTCACAAAAATATCATTTCATTTATCCCATTGCACCAGTGGTGTACATGAGAAATCGATACCATGATATATCTATGATAATTTTTTTTAAAGGAGAACGATATTATTCGTAATCGTTACTGAAACAAATAGCGTTGAGGTTTAAATGAAGTTTAAATTACGTATTTAAGCCGAAATCAATACATATTATAATGATATTCTTGTCAACACAATTTCACCACATAGCCTGCAATCTCAAGTAGAAAACAAACGTGAGTGTGGCTGCAGCTACATCAATATTCATAATACCATCAATAATTTTGTTGAAACCGGCAACCAATATCCTTTCAGACCCTTTTCTATAAAGTCGAGCTCGCATAGATTATTTCTTGAAAGGATCTAAAGTTGTATGATAAAAAACACTTCTTGTTCTAAATCCTTATTCAATAATCTCATTTTGTATGCAGCACTTTTATCGTGAATTGTTCTCCATTTCCATAATTTCTCTCTCAATCATTTGTGATCTTTTAAGCGTTTTCCGTTACGCACTGACTGACATATACACACATACAATCACACACAAACTTATAGACATATACTTTACATAGGCGCGTGCGTTAACATGCACAAATGTGAGAAAACAATCAATGTAAAACAGATTGCATGAAACAAGTTCGTATTTGGACGTTGAATATCTTGCACAAGCATCAATAATTAAAATCTTGTAAAAAATGATAAAGGATAATATTTGTCTCACATCAAAATACACTTTTTATCCTGTTTGAAGTGGTAAATAATAATAAAAAAGTTATACATACAGGCATCTAATATTGTATGAGGAACAAACAAAGATGTTTACCTTATTTGGCCAAATACACAATTTCATACATTTGGATGCTTAACAACCCTCCCCTCAAATATTAAAATACAAAAATTAAACCCCATTACAACATATAATTTTACGGCTTCGAACTTTTTTCACCCTTATTACTTGTTATTTTTTAGAAATATGTGTCGTCAAGAATCCTACCCGATTGCCATCGATCAGAGATTTTATGTGACACGTACAAATGGTCTTCGCTCATAACTTTCTTTGTATATTACAGCAGCAAGGGTGAACACGCCTCACTGTGTTAACGTGTTTGCTTGCACCAATACGACCTTATATAAACGTATCGGATAATAGGACGTTAATCAACAAGACCTTTCAAGCAAGTTTCTGTGAATATATCATTGAAATTCACACAGGGTTATTGACTGATGGAACTTATAAAAAATGCAGGACCGATTACTTGTATATTAATTGATGGGTTTATACAGTGTAGTACAAAATTGGCTACATCAGGCTATAATATGGTTTCTTAAACATCGGCGTACAAGAAGTAATATCTTATTTGTGGAAATAATCTCAGTCAAAGCTGTCAGCTTAGCAGACTTAAAAGAGAGTTCCACTTAAAGTTTTAAAAATCTCCAAATTATTTCATCTATTCAGGTATTGATATATCTTGTAAGCACTGTACACATTTGTAAGAATAAGCCATTTCTAGGTTTTAAGTGCACACGCGCCAAGTAATTGCCAATTTTTTTCATTTGTTGACACTAAAAGACATTAAGAATTAAAAGCATTGTTATATTGTCAGTTTTAGCATTCTTTAAATGTATTTTATCAATCCTTTTATCACAATATCATTAACCGAAGTACGTTGAAATCATCACTTTAAGTGACTGACTTTTGTACTTTAGATTTGTTGTCATCTCAGCCAGACACAGTAGAACTCAGTGCCAGATATAAACATGACATATAAATGTATGGTTTCAAACTGATAACCAGGCACCGGTCTACTCTTGTGACGTCACTAACCATCTCACCATTCACCCACGTGATGCTAGAAAAGGTTGTAAAAACGTAACCTTTATATGCGGTAACAGTGACTTTGGGTGGAAAATTGTTTAAAACAGCCTTACCAGACCAGACGAAACATTGAGGCAGAAAGTAAACGAATATAGTGTACATCTTCTGTGAGTTAAAACTATACAATGTTAAAGCCAAAATCAGTTTTATAGAAATAAACTTAACTTTAAATAAAATGAAATGATGGCTTTATTGTGCGATGTACTGCATTTCACTGAATAAAGAATATTTTCATTGTCAAGTATCTTATCAGATACTAAGAAAGTGTTATGCTCGGTTAAATCATCCATAATGAAACAACGTTATTCGTGCCATAAAGAATCATGACGTTTTTAGCTATCACTGTACTGATCAATATTGTCTTAACATCTTTTCTCAGTCTTGCTACCCAACTTCCAGTTAGCTTCTTGTAATCCAATGTATCTGGTTCAGTTACACTTGTAGCTTTTCAACGAGTGGGGATACAATAAGACAATGCTATCAATTGAATGAAGCAAAAAAAAATTAATAATGCTTTTTTTTTACTTAGGTTTCTATATTCATTTTTTTGCTTCATTCAAGAAATAGCATTGTCTTATTGTATCCCCACTCGTTTAAAAGCTATGAACGTAGATTGTAACTAAAGGAGATACATTGAATTACAAGAAGCTAATTGAAAGACCAAAGTTGATATTTTACTCGGCATATAGGAACATTGTTAGCACACACTCATGTTCAAGAGAAAATAAGATCTTTTCCAAAAGGCATTACAGATCCAACCATAATATATATTTTATTAAAACTTATAACAAAACTCGAAAAATATTCATGGTCGGATAGTCGAACTGAAATAAGAAAATTGAGTTTATTTATGAGCATGAAAATATTAGGAAATTAATTTTGATAAACAAGTTATTATTATTTCATAAATATCAAATGTATTGTACAACGAAAACTCAATGATCGCAGACCAGCGTCAAATCATGCAGCTAGACGTAGTCCATTGTTAATGTCAGGAAATGCACCTTTCATGGATGAGATAAACAAGGCAGATCAATTCAATAGTATAACTGGGTCTGACTAGTTCACAGTGGATGAGATAAACAAGGCAGATCAATTAAATAGTATAACTGGGTCTGACTAGTTCACAGTGGATGAGATAAACAAGGTAGATCAATTAAATAGTATAACTGGGTCTGACTAGTTCACATAATTATATATTTCTTTGCCGTTCACTCGAAGTATTTAAGGAAATGAGTTTCTAAAATTGGGCACAGAATCATGTAATCCAACGCTACTCTTTGGATTAATACTCCACCTGCAGCTATTTTGGCTCTTTTTATTGTTTGTTATCTGCATTCCAGGGCTTGATTCATTAGCTTATTTCATTATTTAATTATTTTGCCTTTATCTCAGGCGTGATTGGTTAATCTTATGTCCAGTTATAATTCATGACTAAGGGATATTTTATACGATATAATCGTGTTTAGGTCTTCTTTATTAAACGAGAATATCATGATTGGTGGTTCTTTGAATGTGAAAAATAAAGAAATATGTATAATTTAAAAAAGAAACCCCAACACTTCCACTATAATCAATGAACCCATAGTCGCTCAAAACTTAGTGTAAGCTCTTTAAATCATATATACTATTTTAGTTGTGTCATGCACGGTAACAAGATTAGTTGATATCCTTCAGGTTTCAGCTGTTGTTACTAAAAACAATTACATTATCATAGGGATGTTCAACCGTTAACAGACAATTAAATCTAACGAATAGCTGTTCGCGTCTATTTGGTGTTTGTTCATACGCAGATAGGAAATACGAGCTTTCGTTCGACTTTTTTGCGAATGTAGACAATTATTCGCTTATATTTACTCATTTGAATCAAGTATAGGGAGCGGCAGTAAAAATTGATGTTAATTAATGGTTTAACATCGATCTGTGTGGTAAGGCGCGTAGCTAAGGGGATATGGGGGAAAATGTATTTTATTCGCTCCATTGTAAACCCTTTTCCAAGTTTTCGTTGATCTGACACAAAATAACATGTATCTCTCTTTTCAAAATCCTGGCTACGCACCTGTGTATGGTTATCAGACTTGTTAGGCGTTAGAACAAGTATTCTAAAGTATAAAACGTATATTCAAAAACCACACAGGAAAAAGCATCTATAAATGTTATTTTGTCATTCTGTACTTGGGCACTGAAATATTTTCTTATGTTGTAAACTTCTATCAAAAGCTTGGTCGTATATGTCAAAGTCTATTTTAATAATAAAATCAGCATCTGGGAAAAGATATACCTAAAGTTTAAAGTGGTAGGGCTAAACTAAGTATCATAATGAAATGCCAAGCAATTGCTTCTAAACAAATTACTGTATAATGTTTATCAGTAAAGGTCACGATTTACAATAACATAATCATGGAATATTGATAAACAGTTCTTTCTCTGAAGCCTTCCTTAAGTGAAAAAGACAAAATATCTTTTAAGTATTTTACCACTTTTCTTTATTGGTTATTTTTAGATTCTTTGAAGAACACATTTGAAGATTTTCTGTAGACAAAAAGCAATCCACCACTTAAAAGCTGCCGTCTCAACGTCGCGACATCACACTGTAAAGTATCAATCAGTCTTCGTAGGGGAAAACACGATTTTCTTAAAAAATCTTTAGGAATAAAGAGCTCATAAAAAGGAAGACATAAAATCATTCCTATTATAAAAAATATTTAGTTTTAGACTCTCAGATGATCGTTTAATTCACTCAATCGAATGTTGTTTTTATCAACAAGTTCTTATTTATAGCCTGAAGTATCTAAATCTTTCATATAACATTCTAATTCATTGAACTCAAAAGTCTTGTTTGAGTATTATAATAACGTAATACACCCAGAGGTCCTTCGATACAAATCTCAAAAAAAAATCTCAACTGAGGCGAAAAGAAAAAAAAGGTACTTCTCCACTCGTTTGCCTGAGTGCTCTTTTGGTTCGAATGAATCAAGCAATACCTTCAATTCATCATAGAGGCATGATATAATCTCAGAATCTTATCTATTTTACTACCTTTGCTGTTTTATAAAACGGACGATCAGATCAGGTAAGAATGATACATGTCACAGTGGTTACATTTATAGATTTTGAGTTTCAAATGATGAGATTTGGGGTTTTCTCACCTTATATGTGTATGCTTATACATCAGTTAATAAAATTATCTTTCCTGTAGCATATTTTGAATTTCTGTTTAAAACTTGTGGGTATAATGTTTACATTAATGAGAACACCATGCTAAAAATTCAAAAATCAAAAAATGTAAAGTTTATATTTATCAAAGTATACCGTTTTTATATATGGTAGTCAAGATGAAGACTTGTATAATACCGAGCATTCAAAGTTCAAATTCAAAGTGCATGGAAACGTTATTTCGCAACAAGTTTGAAAGTTTTGAGCATTTTATTGTATTTATTCTGATGACCAAATAGCCAGATATAGAAACTATTATGAATATTTCGAGGTGTTCAATGTATACCCGGACTCAATCATCAATTTATTTTAAGAAATATAGCTTTAAAATCTACAGTCTTTAAATACAAATATATAAGAAATAAACTTGAAACCACACAAACATCTTCTATCCTATATCTAACAAATTCTGTTTAAAATATAAACAATAAGTTAAGTGATAAACGTCTGTTAAGAATAACACTGAGAGCAAACACTTGGGATTACTCTGGTTCACTAATTAGACTTGTCAAATTCTTTCAATAATTTTGACAAAGCAATTCAAACTTAGCAAATTTAAACTTACTTCTATATTTTAAATATTTTTTAGAATGCATGTTCCTTGCCATTTTCTGGCATTACTTTTAACGTTTGTGGACGTATTCAAACGGAATCTTAAGAGAGTATATAGTCTTTAAAGCTGTTTGAGCTGAGCAAATTAATGTTTTCATTGGCTTCATGGTAACAACTATTGAATAACTTTAATAGCTAGAATTGTAGTCTTGTTGTAAAACTAACGTCAAATCAGCGACATGATTAGATTTGACACATCATAGGGATAGAACCCAACGTGTTTGTATTTGATACAATATTGAAAATCCCGATAAATTGTTAATGATATTGAGATTATCTTTAACACGATTATTCAAATCGATCTTAAGCCGCCCAAGGCTGTTCTCTAGAGCAAAGTAAAACATCTTTTACAAACAAATAACCCCTTGAGGCCACTCCAATCTCCGTATTCTTGAAAGAAAAGACTACGCTGATTGATTATGTTATCTGATATAATATTCTTTTAAATCTTTGAAAATCAATTTTATATGTCCCCAATGGCATTGGTACATAAGAGAGACGTTTTTAGTCAACTTTGTCATTTAAAATTACATTTTTGCATTCTGTCTTTAAACTATTTCTTGAGACTAGTTTAAGCTTTCAGTTGGGCCGCCCTCTCGACAAACGAAAGCAAATAAATGTTAACGCAAAAGATATTTTAAGAAGATCATGTTCTCGGCATTAACAAAAATGTCAAAATATGTTCTTCAACACAAAAATCAGTCAACAATAAGAATTGAGTTCGTTCGAGCTAAAGTGAAAGAGCGAAAGGAAGAGAGCTTTCAGTTTCAATTTCGCTGTATTTACTGTTTTGCATTATCGTTGCTCATCAACAATAATATATAATATGGCGCATTTTTCAACTTTTGGTCATATCTATCAATCGTTTAAACGCTTTTTTCAGAATGATTAAAGAAAAAAACTGACTTGAACATAAGCATCTACTGGATCGCAAAAATCAATCTATTATTTTCAATAAGCTTTCAAAGCTTTTAGTGACACTAATGGTTTATTGCTATGTGGATTACAACGTGCTCGAAAAATCTAAATTTATTATCTTTGAAGTGTCGTTGTCAGAATGTATTGATATACATTCAAAATGAAGCTAAATCTTTACAAAGAGATATTATTTCTTATTTAATGTATTTATTCAATTCAATCAGGGATACCAAGGCCATTGTGTTGCCCCCTATATATCTTGTTGACATTTCAAAGTTGGACATGTACTATTATTTTTGTTCTGTATTCGGCAGACTTTTAAATAATTTTTCGATATTTATTTAATGATTCTCTCTTCCAGGTCAATGGATTAGACTCTGAGCTTTGTTTTGGTTTTGATCAATTGATCACTATTTATTTGTCTTGATGAAACGGAGCATCTTTGTTGAATTTGAGATTGAGTTTGGTCTGCCTAGCTTTAGCGCCCGTACGCGACAGTCAAAACCGTTTTTACGCCGTTGCTATGAGGCATCAACCAGGCATGCTTTTCCCGTATTCTTTAACCTCACACAAAAGAGCGATACTTCCGAGATATTTTAGTATTTTTTTGGTTTCGATCAAAGACGATTTCCGGCTGTTTAGTAGTTTAAAAGAGAGGAGCAAAAAATCTGTCATTTCGTAAATCTTACGTATTGAATAACTTGCTCCACCTGTTTCAGGAAGCGACTAGATCAAACTATGACGGCAATCTTTGTGGATTCTAAGTAAATCAAACTGTAAATGATGATGAATCGGACATTGACGATGATATTTTGGTAAATAATGAGAATAGTGATAGCAAGAATGACTTCGATGACGAATCAGATTCAGACGGAGAGGCGCAACGTCAACAGCAACAAAGACCGTAGACTGAAATTGTTTGGACACCCTTACCAACATTTCCTGCAAAGGCAGTTACAACAAACCCCTATTTTCACCAAGATAATATTGAACCAAATAATGATTTAGCATTTGACGCACCACCAGATTTAAATGGTCCTGTGAGCCTGACAAAACGATCATAAATCGTTCATTGCTCTTCTGAGTCTAATTATTTAAAAATAATCTGATAATTTAGAATATGGCAATTTGAGACGAAAATAGCTGTAACGACTATAAGTATTTTGAATATTGATACAACCGAGGTCCTAAGATCAAAACACTTGTCAAGCTTATGTCTGTGGCATGTCAATGTATATTTTAGCACCATAAGACTTAACGTAATTTACTGTCTTTCATGTTTTCAAATGGCAAAAATGATGTTCTCTTACAAAAAAAGATCAATCTTGCTTCATATATTCATCGATAGTCCAGCAATAAATATGTCATTCTCAATGTGTCGTTCAGAGCAGCCCAGTGAACGTAGTGGAGACTGAAAAATACCACGACTGTAAAATTTATTGTTAGAGGCTTTTCCCTTTATATAAAAACTGCGAGACACACAGGGGCATATATGAATAAATTTAGATTTTATCGTTTAAAATCAAACTAACATATTCTACATTTATTATTGAAAATGTTTCATTTAAGTTCATTTCAGCTCTTATTGACCTGTTTTTGTTTTACAATGCTCATGTAGTGACTTTTGAACTTGAATTATTTTCTGAATATGGTGTCTCAAAAGAATACATAAACTAAGAAGAGAGATCAGACAATCAACAATGATGAGAAGAGTCACGGGCAAAAAAAGGAGTATAATTATAATAACAATATATAAAGCAACGCTGGTGAAGAATCGTACCTGAAATATCAGAGGTCATAGAAGCAGTAAACGTTTCACATAGTCGATACTATAAATCTGAGCTTACATTTGAATTTAAAGTGTGTTAGTTTTTAACATAGTATGTAATATATCGTTTTAATAGAAAGCAGTTTTCGTGTTATGACATAAGAACTTTGTGTATGTTCTCTTGACTCATGAATTATGCTATGCCACTTGTTAAAAACGAGTTTGGGGAACAAACATTTCTTAGATCTCGGCGGTTCAGGTATCAGTAATCTATGAGTATTATTATAGTTATCTCTCTTCAAGATCACTGTAGACATTATGTCTAGCCGAGGTATTAAATTATATTTTGGTTAAAAAAATAAATGAAAATATTGGGGATTATTACGCGCCTCTTAACTTGTCAACCAAAATCAATTTCCACGCAAGAAAATTGTTGTTGTTGCTGTTGGTACTGTTGGTGATGTAGCTGTTGTTGCTGTTGTTTCTGTTGTTGCTGTTGTTGCTGTTGTTGCTGTTGTTGCTGTTGTTGCTGTTGTTGCTGCTGTTCCTGCTGTTGCTGCTGTTGCTGCTGCTCATGCTTATTCACCATATATCTTTTTTATCCCATTGCTCCCGTGGAATACTTCAGAAATCAATACCATGACATACCTTTGGTAATTCTTAACAAGAGAGCGTTATTACTAAGAATCGTAACCGTAACAAATAGCGCTTAAGTACGTGATATTGAATTACTTGTTTAAGCCGGAATCAATACATGTAATAATGAAACTCTTGCAAACACAATTACATCACATATCCTGCAATCTCAAGTAGAAAAAAAACATGAGTGTGGCTGCAGCTACATCAATATTCATAATATCATGAATAATTTTGTTGAAACCGGCAACCAATATCCTTTTAAGAATATTGATTTAAGACCCAATTCTATAAAGTCGAACTCACGTAGATTATTTCTTAAAAGGATCTAAAGTCGTATGATAAAAGAAACGTCTCTGTTCTAAATTCTTATTCAATAATCTCATTTCGCATGCAGCACTTTTGTTGTTCTCCGTTCCCCGTTCTTCGTTCTCCGTTCTAATTGTTTATTCCTTAATATTTTTCAATCGTTCAAGTATTTTCCGTTACACACGGACAAACAGACACACTTACAATCACAGAGAAACGTGTATATGTGCGTATGTACACATAAAAAATGTAAAGAAGAAACAATGAAAAGCAGATTTAAAAGCATGAAGCAATGAACATTAGTTCGTATTTGGACATTGAATCTATTGAACAAGCATCAATAATCAAAATATAATAATGATGAAGAATACTATTGTCTCACACATCATGCACATTGTACTATGTTTGTAGGGGGAAATTATTATACAAAGCGACACACTCTTTGCATACAGGAATCTTATTTTGGATGAGGAACAAACAAACATGTTTACCTTGTTTTGCAAATAAAATAATTTCATAAATTAGGACGCTTAACATCCCCTCACTCAAAGATTAAAGAAAAAACAGAAACGACTTTTATCCCAAATCAATAACAGTATTCCGTCTTCGAACTTGTTTGACTGTTTGTATTGCTTGTTTTTTTGGAAATATTTGTCTTCAGGTTCCTTACAAATTTGTATCCATCAGATATGTAAAAATTGGACTTTGCTCATCACTGTCATTGAATAATGCAGCAGCAAGACGCCTCACTCTATTAACTAGTTTTCTTGCACTAGTATGACATTGTAGAAACGGACGTACGTCTACAAGACTTTCAAGCAAGTTTATGTGAATGTATCATTGGCATACATAATCAGTGTTGTGGTCGAGTAGTTCGGTGGAGTACTTGAACAGAGTAGAGTAGTTGGACATTTCCAATTACTCGAGTAGAGTAGAGTAGCTACTCGAAAAAATCTAAAGGTAACTACTTGAGTAGCTAATCTACTCGAGTAGTCATTGAGTAGTCACAAAAAATAGTTGTCATTAAATGAACAAATTCAAATGTT
>JAUUEB010497766.1:0-10449 GCA_032362205.1 Clione limacina
CTGAAAATGTTTTATCAATGAATAGGAAATTCCAAAGTTCATTCTTGCTTATGTCTTTGGCTACTTTGTTTGCACACCAGTTGTTCACAGGAAGGCTTGAGTAAGACAACACTATTGTACTCGGGTGCCGAAACATGGATATCATAAATGATACTCCTTACTTCCTTCGTTTGCTTATTATTTCTATAACGTACTTAAATGTTGTTAATTTTAGAAAGATCACTAAATTTTAATGAGATATGCCAAGTGGAATAAAATGAATACTTGCTGGCTGAGTTTATCTCCCCAATTAATGGCAAACTCGTCAGATATCAATGGATGAATATCGATCTTGTTAAAACTTGATCAATATTCATTCATCGATATCTAACTTGTGTGCCATAAATAGGGTAGATAAAGTCAGCCAGAAAGTATTCACTATATATCTACCAACATCTGATTGAAAGCATGATTGTTTTGATTGAGATTGATTGTTTAGTTGTTTAAGAGATCTAAGTGTTCCCGTCTAAATAGACATTGGCAGGGGTTTTGTATATATTTATACAATAACTGCAAGCTAATTATAAAGAATTCCTTATTATGTTTACTACAAGAGTCAATATTACCTTAAAGTGTTTCAGGGCACAAAACTGGATTGGTCAGACACTGGACTGATAATTCATGGAGACAAGTAGTCTCTGGTTCAATTCCTGATGATTTCATTTAATAGCCAACTATGTCTCTCTGCTGTATTCTCCGCTAACCCAAAAAATGTGACGTTATATGGGAGTTTGCTTAATCATTCTCTCACATTGCAACACAACCCTTAGTCAGTGACATAAGTGTGTCATCAACACTTTAATTGAGAGTATGCAATTTTCACACTTGTCACACTGGAACGCAACTATTTAGCACTGTTGTTGATATACTCATGCTCCCACAATACCTATTATTGAAAGCAACCTGTCTCAATTTTGTTTAAAGTAACCATGCATCATGCTATGTGTTGTCTGTAGAGAAAGAGTAGCAAAAAAGGTGCTTCCTGCGCAAAACTGAAAAAGGCAAGGGCTTTATACAAGAGGAATATATTTTTTACTAGCTTCTATTTCTGTATCTCACTTTCTTCCCCTCTAGGGTTATTTATTTGACTCTTTCTATCCTAAATGTTTCGATATGTAATATATTATTTCTACATCTTGGTTGATATTTATGTCTGCAAATGTCAAAATATGTTCTATATTTTTAAACAATTTTATTTGCTGTTTTGACTGATGAAGAGTTTTAATCAGAGAATGTTGCTCTCACTTTATATCTGTATAGTATTTATTTGATAATAATTCTTAATAAGTGACTGACAGATCGTTCAATTTAATCTTGACAGGGAATGTTATCTTTAGATACTAAGACATGATATGTCTTACATTCCTGTATGACAGGCTGGACAGGAAATAATCAATAATTTGTTACTGATCCACGACATATATATCAATACATCAATCAGGACAAGTAAATATGGAAGAAATGAGGATTTATTGATCTTTGTTAGAATATCACATTCTAACAAAGATCAATAAATATTAGACTTATCTTATGGGCTTCAATTGTTCACTAGAAACAGAAACACTGTATTGTAGGAGGTATTGATGAAGTATTATGTGAGAGAGAGAGAGAGAGATGTGTGGGTTCGCAGAGATATAACAAAAGTAGAGGCCATCAATGTTGATGTCAGAAAATACCCAATTTATTTTGATTGTCTTAATATTATATTATGCACCTTGTGTTTTGTAGGTTATCATAATGCAGTGAACTCCACTTACTATCACATTACTTAATATCACTATCCGCTTTGACAAGTGAATGATGATGATGGGAACTCATTTACTTATGAACATTTACTTAAAACAACATGCTTAACAGAGGCCGTACACATGAAATGGGGTAAATAGTGTACATTTTGTTCATATCACAGTTTGCCGTCTGTATCTCATATCCCAAGGCTGTGATAATAAGCAGAGTCTACTGTATTATCTATACTTAGTTGATGTAAATAAACATATTCCCAGATTTACTCAATGTTAAGTTTTTTTCATTATTTTACAACTTTTCACTGATTACTTAAATTGTTTTCAAAATGAAATTGATTGTACAGCCTGGTTTTGTTTATGTCCCAAAAGTGTCTCTATATAAAGTCTATATTTCCCTTGTTTTTTGCCAATCGCCATCTCTTTCTGTGGTTCATATGCCATTGAATAATTGTAAACAGAACTCTTTTAGTTGACGCCAAAAATTCAGGATCGGAACAAAGTAAGAAAGGAGGAAGGAAAAACACATAGAATAAGGACATCAAAATGGCTAAACCTTGTAACCCAATGAAATGATAGAGGAATTTGATCAGTCATGGCGTCCCATTTTACACTTTCAACAATAGTATCCTCAGTATAGAACTCGTTTGACATTGATGTTAATGTTGACCCTTCTTTGAAACGCAAATCTTGCTCAACTGCCAATTTTGAGTTTGTCCCAAGATTGGAGGTTTAAAGAGTGAATACTGTTCATTCATTATATTTTGTGTATAAAATTCTTTGAAATGAGATATTCTATTTAACAGAATTGATTATTTTTGTCTGTGTTTTAGCAACTGATTGAAGAAGAAATTAGGTCTTTTCTCATCAAATATATGCCTCTTGACTATTGTGGTCAGTGTGTTTAATGAAGACTGTCACAATTGATGACATACTTTCTCCCTCTTCACAATTATTGTCATCACTTTAATAATTGTCATAATTGATGACATCACTTAATTATGATGACCTAACCCTTGTCATAATTGATGACATCACTTAATTATGATGACCTAACCCTTGTCATAGTTGATGACATCACTTAATTATGATGACCTTACCCTTGTCATAGTTGATGACATCACTTAATTATGATGACCTAACCCTTGTCATAATTGATGACTTTACTTAATTATGATGACCTAACCCTTGTCATAATTGATGACATCACTCTTCATAATTGATGACATCACAATCTCCCTCATCATTATTTAGGACATCACTTTCTCCCTTGTAACAAATGTATTTGTACATGATGACATGATTGCATCACTTTGATCACTGGCCCGATAAAGTAAATAAGTGACTAAAAGTTGTTTGGAGAGGACTTGACCATTTTGAACCAAAAGACAACAAAAGTCAAAAGTGTTGAATGATTAAAGACCATAAAGGTATCACATTTATTATCTCTTTTACTCTCAGTAAACATACACAATGTAATACATCAATATACAAGTTTAAAACATACAGCAACAGTGTACATAATGTGAAACGAGTCATAACATTGGACTAAACAATAGTTGATTGTTTTATAAAAGGTCATAACATCGTATGTAAGTCAGAATGTCAAGTTGCACCAAAACTTCAAAAAACATCAAAAATATATATGGCATTAAAAGTAACAAAACTTAACATTTGAAAAGATATTTCCAGTTACTCCTCAATGATACAGATACCGTGATTACAAAAAATAATGCTACCCATGTATGATTTTTCTAAGCTTTTTACCACATATACTGTGTAATGGATTTTTTCAGCAAGAACTTTATTTTTGCAAATTCAGAAAATAAGCTTCTTTTTTAAATATCCCACAGAGTCTAAAAATGCAAATGTATGATGGTAATTTTTTTCTTCTCCTGAAAGCAACATTGCACTGTTGTAGAGGCATGTATTGACCACAAAAAGTGTTACTAGTATTAATGAAATAGTTATTTTATCATATACATCTCATTTTAGTTTTTATATATTACCTATAACATTTTGTGAGGGATTTTTTTAAACATTTCTCCCAAAAAAATTTAAATATTATATAATATGTATTGTATAAAGTCTATTATGTATTGGTCCATTTTCTGCATTATTTAGATATCCACATAATTGAGGTTTAACTGTACACATATCATGAATCTTTTTGGTTATAATGACTGTTGATTAATCTAAATGATAAGTTTTGACTTCTAAAGCACCATATACAGCAAAATCTATTAATAGGCTATGAGTGTAGGTCACTTGGTGCATCATAAGACAAATTGGTTCAAGTTTCCCTGCGTGGGTGCACACTATTTACTCATGAATTAGAAACATAATAGACATTGGCAAAAAGCTGCATTTCTCAAATCATTTAATAATTATATGAACACAAGCTTTCAATATGACATGATAAAGACAATCAAGGTAATTTAATAGACTTGGCGAATTAAGGGTTGCTTTGGTCCTTAGGGTGTCTAGAAACAGAATTTTGCAGTAGGCCTGACCAAAACTGGTAAAAAATAAAATCCTCAGACTGGATCTGGAATGGTTTCAAACTAAGGCATCACCAAGACAATTGAATATGTATATTTTACACGCTTTGACCAATAGCTTTTGAGTAATGAGTTCAGCTTGACAACTGGTTATAGATTGTTCAAAAATTTTGTAGAAAAACATAGGGGTACTTGAAATCTCATCAACCCTTAATTCCCACAAGCATAACAAGTCTTGTTTTGAGATGTCCATGAAAAAAGAACACTGGGTCATTGAGCAAACTTGGTCCTTAAATATTTAACTTGTTCTCACTTGAATTTCAAGAAGAAAAAATCTCATCCTTATTTCAATATTGCACTTCAAAGACAACACATCATACAACACACAGACAAACAGAATATAGGTCATCCTAATTAAAAACAACAGGAATCAGCAGTTCTAAATTAGTGAAGGATTGGAGCATTTTTTCCAATTGCCTCTTACCCAGACACCCATACTCTGGCTGAAAGTTTGATTATGGTAAATCATTACCATACAATTCAATATAATAATTTAAAAAAACACAAACAACTTATTAAAGATGCTTCACACTAAAATTCCTGTTGTTGTTTTTTCTCATGGACACTATTTAAGTAGGAACACAATTTGTACAATCAATCATAAACAGTTGGATATAGACTTTGCATCCTCTACAATTGTAAATATAGATTAATTATTACAGTAAACAACGCTTAAACCTAAGGGGCCTTCCATCATTTTTACAAGCGTACAAAGCATAGTTTTTTAGCTACTAGCTAGTATATGCTTTTAAAAAGAACCAAAAGTGGCGATGTATATTCTTGTGAGAAATGAACATTTTTTAATGGGAAAGGGGGTCATGAAAAAGAGGACACAGTGTATGCTTCTGAGTATGTTGGATGGTCCCTAAATCCACAAAAATTATCTTTTGTTTTATAATTTAGACCTAGGTAGGTTCTAAAATAGTCCATCAACAAAGACTTAAAAAGATCAGTTTATTGATAGTTTGGCGTTAAAGGTTGTTTACTGTATTACAAAAATTGTTAAATTTAAACGTTCTGAGCATTTTGTTTTCCATGACAGAATCCTTTTGCTAAGAAAACATTATACACAAATTGGAGGTAGTATTTGAGAACCTCCAAAGTCCACAAATTTAAATTTGAGCATTTGTCAAGAAAGATTACACAACTGTTGGTTTAATTTGACATAAATAACAAATCTTACTTTTGTATTTATCTACATTCTATATCTTTAGGAAACAAACAATTGGAAAATAATATTTTAAATTATGTATGCTTGTTATATTTGAATACAGTCCAAAAATAATGGTGGATTTTAAAATTTTCTGGACTATTGAACACATTTTTATAATAATGAACTTTAGAATGTAGAAATTTTTCTCTCTGAAAACTGATTATTATTATGCATTAATATGTCAATTGACTCTTATTAGCAGAAGAAACAAGGTGTATGATTATTACATTGTACATTATATCAGGACAACTAATTTTTCATGTGGTCATACTAAACAATTTAGTGACCAATCACCATTTCCAAGCATCTAGTGTTTTGAACTACATTGGTCTGAAATATAGTAGTAGTAGTAATAGTTAATTGATGTTTGAGGTCCATTTATGACCTGTTCATCATCCTTTGTTTTTTTCGAGGCTCAAACATACTCTATATTGGCATCTAAAATATTCAAGTCATTGCTATTCACATTCATATTTTGAAAACATTATCAGCAAATATACACAGATAGACAAAAAAATATTAAATTGATGGAATTCTGATTTTCAAGTAAAGATAACAAAAAAACAAATATGCACTTACAGATAAATCATTACCATATAAAAAACTTTCTATAAGTACCTTTAATAAAGCAAGTAAAAAAAAAGAATATTGTTTAGGCAGACACGCATTTCCACAAGTACATGTTTTTTTCCTTTGTTTTTAAATTTGTATAGAATCAATACAATTCAATGTGAATTACGGTATTATTTGTTTTCAATGCCTGAAATAACAGCTTTTTTATTCATCATCATCATCATCAATTAAGCTTTGAAAAAATAACGAAATTCACTTATTTATTAAAACATAAAATTCAATGAATTCAGTGGTGAATTGTGCAAGAAATCTGACATGTGAAGTGTTATATTAACATCTGCAGAGACAAAGTTTGCCAATGTGACCTATATAAGTAAGAATATTAATATAGAAAAAAGCATCATATAACTTACCCATTCAATTTTTTTCATCAAAACTTTGACTTTTCTTTCGGGTCTTGCATATGTACATTTATTTGATTGACAATTTTTATAAACAATTAAAAAATCACATTTATCAAGACTAGGCATTTATATCTCACATCAAAGAAGACTCAATTACACACAAAAACAATCATTTGATTGCACAATCAAGTGGAAAGACTCAATTAAAATGCATTTTCTGCAATAATAATCCATAGAAATATGAAAAGCACAGAAGTGGGTTTTAACGCCACCCAAAACGCCTCATGTTTATTTGCATTTCAGGGCAGTATATTCTACCTTTTACTACACCCTTCAGGGCTGGGCAAAGAAAAAAAGTTTTTCTCTTTGTCTCATTTAAAAACAGAAACAGAAAAAAAAATTGTCTTTGTCTTATTTTTAAAAAAAAGTGGGGCAAAGAAAAGCATAGAATTGAGCTAGAATATACTGCCCTGTTGCATTTAGTAACAACATACCAACACAATACAATTATGTTAAATATATTTGCAGTCCAAAATAATTTTCCCTGGTCCACCTATCAATTCATAGGCTTAGTCCCATGGCTCAGTGCCATGGTCTTTCTTGGTCTACCTGATGACATATTTTCCAAAAAAGGTTAAAAAAATGATGCAGCAAACATCATCTGCAATGTAAACTTACACTGCAAAATTAAGGAAGTCAAAATGGCAAAAACATATGAGTCATAACAAGCTTGTTAAGATAATCTTAAAGATGGATACAAGTTGATAAAAATGTCCCATTTGCTTTAAGGATTGACAATTCTAATAAAAAAAAAACATTATTAAATTTTTAAAAATGTCAAAAGTTTTTCCCATTCGGTTTTAAAGTTTCTTACTTTTTGTGTCACTTTACATTTCTACACACATAGCCAACATGTGCTTTTAGGGTTAAGGCTGGAATGGTTTTGTTGTGCTTAAAAACTCTTGAGGTTTTTCTTTGAATATGTGTTCTACATATTTCAAACCTTTTCTGTTTCTGTCACAAGAAGGACAAACAATCTTAAAAAAATGGCACAATCGCTGCACCTATTGATATATGCTCACATCGAACAACAACAAAATAATCATACTGTAATAATGGACCAAATTACTGGCAACACATTCATTCACAGACGTTTTTGAAAGACTTTACCTTATGCTTTAGGTATACAACTCATTTCAGTGAGTGGCCAGATAAAAGCAATATTAACAAACTAATGAGTTTAACATGATGAAAAAAAAATAATATCAACAATTAATGAAATTTATCTCATGTCCAAGCACATACAGCCAATCTTGCTTTAACTGATTTTGGGGAAGCACGATTTTGTTCCGTTCATAAAGAATTCAACAAACTTTGAGTGTATGACCTATGTAATGTCCTAATCTATGCCCTACTTTATTCTTTAAGGAAGGCAACAGTCACACTCATGCCTGTAAAACACATTTAAGCTAAGCTGTTAGTAAAGTTTTGGTGCTTCTTTGGAATATTTTATCTTATTATCCCCAAAATGATTACATTTAATTGATAATATGGTCATAATTAGTTCTGCTTGTTTTTTGTTGGTTGAAGCAATTACTTTACTAAAAATAAAGATAGGCAAAAACAGGAGTCAAGTTTTAGTTCCGTTTAGACAAAAATTTGGCTAAAGCGTGTGCGGTTTTTTAACGAGTTTGATTGCAATAGACTTGAAAAAAGTGTTTTACAGATCTAACAGAAACGCATCTAAAACAATCTCAGCCAGATTTCTGACTAACTATATCTATAGGTGATATGCCAGTTAGGCTTGAAAACAGAAAAGTAAATATATAATATGAAAACAAAGATGACCCAAAAAATATTTAAAATGATGACACATTTCAAAGGCTATATATAGAACAGGACAGGAATAATTTAGAACAGAATAACGAAATAAAAGAACACAGTCTCATCAAGATCATAACATCTAAAATTTTAAAAAATTATTAAAGAAAAGAAACAAGAATGAGCTAGAAGAGGTATACATATTTGTTTTATACGGTGGGTTTGTTATTTTCTTGGCATAGAAAAAGAATGTTTTATAGATTAAACCAAGGTAAAAAAAAGATAAAAAATTACTCAAATCAAAGACACTGCATTTATCTAAATTAAAAACAAGATGGCAGCTTTCAGTGATAGTGTTACAGTGTGATTGAAGACAGAGTTGTACTGTATAATATAACTTAATAAGTTTTTTTCTCTCAGGTTATTTTTTTCACATTAGTTTAAAAAAATTGTATCTATATTAAAATAGTGTATCAAAATGAATCTAATTAGATATACAACAACAGAATCAAACATAGGAAAGCAAACAGAAACCTAAACTTTATGTTGAGAGGACAGTTAAGATTACATTCTTTATATCTTGAGTTGTAATTGTAAATCCTGATCTACCATTTTTGAAAATTTAAGAAAGTTACTCACAATAAAAATCATAATATGGCAGTTTCATAAAATATTAACGTCTGTGACATGTTGGAAAATATCATACTCAAGAACATAAGCAATATTAAAGCCATAATTTTGAAAAATGTACAAAGACCTGATGAATAATAAATGAAATATTATGACACCCATTTATAGAAACTTGCACATTGTTCTTTCTTTGTCAATCAACCGATGAGGTTTACAACACAAGATGATGTGACAATATTATTTATCATTAAAAAAGTGACATACTTCTCAATGTTACATACAGGCAATGAAAGAGGTCAAACCTAATTAAAACATTAGTCAATTTAATGGATCGTCTTGAGATTTGTGAACTAAGATAGTTTAAAAACAAATAAATACATAAAAGGTGTAGTTTGCATCATCTATTTCTCTCTTGTCCCCTGGCTTGGTGTTCTGCCTGTCTCCCTAATTACATGTCCTGTCTATAAGAATCAGTGTAGCACGTTGCTCATATCCCACAACTGAAAAACAAAAAATAATTTTATGAAAAGCAAATAAAATGGCCATTACAATAGTTTGTTTGAAGAGCGCGACAGAGCTTTCTAATCATGATTCTAGAGTTGTGTTCAAGGTTATAATGTTTAAATCTCTAAATCGAAGCAAAGTTGAACTGGGAAAAGGTAAGCCACCCATGGTGCAAAATAAAAGTGTCAAACTTGAACAAGTGGTCATCATAGATAATATTATTGTTAACAAAAAATAATGTTTTTGCTTGGTATAAGAAACACTTACTCTGATCCCCTGAGGAAATCCTGACATTTCACTTTTTAAAGGGACATAACATTTTGTTTGTATTTCTATGAGATTTTATATAGTTATTTCCCTATAGAAAAATTCAGAAATCCATTTAAATCCTGAAATGTCTCATCTCTGTAACATACAGAGAAAAGTCAAAAGTGGCCATCAGTACAAGTGCCCTCCTTAACTGTATTAGGTAATCAAGCAATGTTTACCTCCTGAAATACTTTCCCCACCCCTGATGTAGAAATAATGACACTATATTCAGGCATCATACTCTTTCACAAAAGGCCTAAAAGAGGGCCATCCCAAAAAAGACTCCAAAAGAGGGCTATGAGCGCGGAGCGAACAAATTGATGGCGCGAAGCGCCTGAACCGGGGGCGCAAAGCGCCTGAGCTGGTGTAGGGGGGTCTGGGGGCATCCTCCCCCAGAAAAATTTTGAAAATTGGTCATAAATGGTGGAAATCTAGAGCATTCTACAGTATTTTTCAGGCTAGAAAGGAGGGTCAAAAAATAGGAAAATAAGATGGGACAATAAAAAAAAGAAACAAAATGTAGTGCTCATCATCATAAAAATAATTTACTACAAAGTTAAAATGCAAACATACCTCATTTTCATTTAAAAGTGCTGGCAGGCAAACAATTTCTTCTAATAAAATCACTCAGAAGGTAGTATTATTTTGTATTT